>LPNX010090187.1:0-47798 GCA_001517045.1 Pseudotsuga menziesii | reverse complement strand
TATATATTTGTTGTGATAAAATATTACATCGGATTACTAACATTAAAAATAGATATCAATATCATCTATTAAGCATTGTACATTATTGGTAACACTATCTTTTATTATAAACAACCATATGCATGTTGTGAGTATGTCTTATCATATATATAGATGAGAAGGTTAGCAATTTACTAGTACTTTTTATTATCCAATGTCCCATAAAAACATATCATTTAAATGACATGGTTAATATTCCATTCATTATATACAAGTAAAGAAATGGTTAATCTATTAAACAGACATAAATGCAGAGGGATAACATGAATCAAAATGCATAATTAAAGTACATAGCAAACAAGTGTGAGAGAGACACCGGTATACATGGTTTACCCCTATCCATGGTCTATGCCCACCAAAATTGTTAATATTTCTATTAATTATTCATCAAAAGGGCTATAAATCTACAGTGCTAGAGTGCAACTACTGCATTTCATTTGCCTTATCCTCAAATATCTCTCACAGAGAACAATATCAACATACTAACTAGCCTTATGGCAAGGCCTTTTTAAAAGGGATTAATACCATCTAAAACAATTCAAAATATTTCCACCTAAATTATCCCAAGTGAAATGATAAAACACTACATTTATAAACTTACTTGGCTCCCTCCTCTCTTATCGTACATATTTATACTAAATCATTGGCCATCGATAAAGAATCTCATAAATAAAAGGTGATGTATGTTTTCCTTCCTCCACTATACATATATTCTTATGCAAAATATTAAGAGCATATTCCTCCACTATACATATATTGTTATGCAAAATATCGGATTTCAACCCTCATTCTTAATATGCAAATTTGTTTCTTAAATAATTCAAAACCTCTCGGCTCTCCAACAAATTTTTATATTTATATACAAAAAATAATTTTAAACAAGAACGACAAAGTTCTTGACTTATTGCTGGAACTCAACATCCAGAAAATAAATGGTTGTTCCCTTACTCTCATTAAAGATCAAGCCCATAACCCCCACTACATACAATACATCAAGTCATCTTTATGCAGAAACTCTACAGATCTCCATGTAGAAGCATAATCATACTATGTAAGCTTTACTTTTAATTTTTCGAGCCGCTCTTGGCTCATTTAGAGGTCGGAACTCATAGCTGTATATATAAAAATAGAGTGTTTAACTGCTAACACAAAGGAAACCAACTACGAGGAGCTCCGACCATCTCTTCCAGAAGGGCCGTCTCTCCTTTCCATATCATAAAATAAGTCAAATGAATACTACAATGATAATTGAATCTGGATTCTCCTCGAAGAGACTACATATCCTTCTGTAACACTCAAGGGTAGTCAATTAAATCTAAAAGAGAGTGGAGAAGTCAACGACATATATCCTAATCAACCAAACAAGTATACACAAGTAAAGAGTGAGTCTTCTCTTTTCACTTAACAACACACCACTTTTACTAACACAGGAACATGGCATCGCTGCTCACAATTGAATTCAATGGAAAGCTTAGAGAGTCTAGGCTCTCAAGCCATGAGGTCACCTTTTCTTCTACATATTTAATATCACAAGAAAATAAAGAATACAATCAATAAAAAGATTGGAAGTCTTAAGCTCATTTTCATCCAGAAACATACCTTCCCGATGGGTTGTTTTGCAACCAACAAGAGCAAAGATTATCAACGGAACTGGAGGTCGTTGCTTCAATGCCAATCGATAATGTAACGTTTTTTTAATTTCTCCGCCCCCTCAATCCATTCCACTCCACTGTGATCTTCTTGAAAATGGCAAAAAGAAAAGACTGATGGGTTGTGCACTTATGCACCCTTTTTTCTCCTTCCAAGAAGGTGGAGGTCGTTCGTCTTGCACCCCCCTCCCACCTCAGGATCGAGTTCTCTCTTTCGGAAAGCAACCCTAACCGTTTCCATTAACTAATGGTTAATCAATTAATAAAGGTTATGCATCCTCTTTGAGAAAAGGCCACAAATACATTTAGTTTTTTGTTTGTTTTTTTAAGGAGAAAAAAGCCTATCCTTGATATTCATTAATGAATCAAAGGGCATCTAATGTGCCATCCCAATGACTGGGTTACAATCATGAAGGTGGATCCTAAAGAAAACATATCAGTGACATCTCGAATGAGCCGCATCCTGGCAAGTCTGTAAGGGGGACAACTAAGTCACCGGCAATACAGTATCCCATCGGTATAAGCTGTCACTCGAACCATATCTACCGTGAATAAATGAGAGCAGAACAATAGTCTAAAAGAGCCCGCTCCATAACAAATCAAAATGGGGTGCAGAAAATAAGTGGAGTACATGCTTCAGCACCTGACTCAAAAGAGCACAAAACAATCATGAGAGGTCAAATGACCATCAATAAATTCCGAGTAATTACCAGATCCCAGAGCCAACGAAAGTGCTTTTTTAGAAAGGAAATTTGCAAGCTGATTAAATTCATGGTAGATATGGCTAAAAGACAACTCTAGGAAGCATGTGCATAGCTTCCTAGTATCCCTACACCAATGATAGAGTTCCGTTGGTGAAAGGGAGGCTGTACCATTTGCCCAATTGATAATGACTAGAGAGTCGCCAAATATCCTGAGCTTGGGTATCCCCATCATTTGGGCTGTATGCAAGAGGGCCCAAAGGCCAATCAGCTCTGCTTTTGTGTTAGTGCATGGACCTGCCCCCAATGCAAACTCGAGGTGATGTGACTCATTCAACATCAAACAGAAGCCAAACCCCCCAACATTCTTTGAACATGCCCCATCAAAGAATCCACAGGGATAGTTGAGTACAGGACCCGGGCCCAAGGATCTTGCTTTTTTAACCCTGATGACAGATGGGCAGTACATCTGAGAGAGATAAGCAATCTAGTGGAGAAGGCTGATGACAGGCAATTTTTTTCCTTCAAATACAAAGATGTTTCTCGCTTTCCATATTGTCCACATAGCGAGATAAGGGAGATAACATAATGCTGAGTGGATTGAGAAACAATCAGTCCACTTTTCCAAGAAAGTGCAGAGATCAACAGATTGGAAGGAGAGAGATATATGGTACTGTTCCATTAGGATCGAGAGCACATTCGTCCAAACAGGGAAATGAAAAAATATATGCTGAACACTATCCACATCCTTGCTGCAAAGGGCACATATCCCAGGCCCAGTCCAACCACGCTTCTGGAGATTATCTCATGTAAGTAGTTTGTTTGTCAAAGCTAACCATATAAAACAACTAATTTTCCTGGGAAGAGTTCCAGACCAAATATGTTTAAGTACCCTACAGCCTGTCGGGGAAGAAGAATTTGCTACAATACTCTCATATACCAATTTTGCTGATACTGTTCCATCAAATTTATTAAATGCCCACATCAGAGAATCAGGTCGGGAATGGAGGCGAATACCACTAAATTCCAAGTTACGTATGAAGAAATCCCAAGCAAGTTTCCATTCCCCAATCACACAGAGATCCTCGGCTGAGTACCAATACTGAGATCCTGGGATGATACTACAGGCTTGTGGGAGAGTGAAAATGTCCAGATCTTCTAAAAACTCTCGAAGCCCATTAGGCCATGTGACAGAATCAGGAATGCCGATAATAGGATCTATGCCAATCTGCACGTTTTCACCATTACCCACTTGCCAAGCAAGACTTCTTCCAAGCCATGGTAGAGTTAGCATGAACCCCCTCCAGAATACAGAAACACCACGTGTGCTGAATTGCTTACCTCTGAGCCATGACACAACAGTGTGTTTCTTCAAGTATTTACAGAAAATGACTTGATGTCATAATCCCTTATTCTGAAGAACTAACCAAAGATTTTTTAATCTGAGAGCAATGTTGAACCAAAATAAATTTTTTATGCCCCATCCCCCATTCTCAATCGGCCAGGCAAGTGTCTTCCAATTGACTAGATGGTAATGGTGTTTATTGCCAAAGGAGCCCCATAAAAAATCTAATGCAAGACATCTGAGTTAATTCAGTATAGATATTGGTAGTGGAGTAAGGCCCAACCAATAGACTGGGATACTAGTCAGTACAGCTTGAACCAGGGTTAAACAGCCACCAAGTGAGAGGAGCTTATGTGCCCAATGAGAGATTTTGCATTCGAATTTCTGAATCAGCCAGTACCATTCACTAACCTTATACCCCAGAGGCTTGAGATAATAACCAAGATACTTAAAACCAGTAGATAAAGGCTCCATTTTGTATGGCAGAACTCTGGCAATGTCAGTGCGAATATCAACATCCACAATATTGTATAGAAAATAGGATTTGTCAATACTAATGCTCATCCCAGAAGCTTTGCAGAAAGTACTCAGAATAACCTCAAATGCCATTCACTCAGATAAGGTACCAATGCCAAGTAGTATCACATCATCTACAAAGAGAAGATGTGTAAGTGCAAGTGTAAACGAGATTTTAATACCTTTAATGAGACCATGATCTCTTGCATCTGCAAGCAATAGGATGAGCCCTTCAATAACAAGTATAAAGAGAAGGGGGGGTAGGGGGTAGCCCTGTCTGATGCCTCTAGTGGCTGCGAAGAACTTCGAGGGCGTACTATTGACAAGTACTACAAATTTTGTTGATGTAAGGCAAGCCATTATCCAGTTAACAGCCAAAAGAGGTACCCCAATCTGAATGAGTATGAGTCGAATGAAAGACCAATTAACACGATCAAAAGCCTTAACCAAGTCCAATTTGAGGATGAGAGCACAAGAATTTTTGGTTTTCACTGTGTGGAGAGCTTCCTGTACAATACCAATAGGTTTCACAATCTGCTGGTTTTTCAGAAAACCATATTGTTCAATGGAAATATGAGAGTCCAAGAAAGGCTTAAGCCTCGTAGCAATCACCTTTGAAATCAATTTGTATAACAAATTACATAAGGATATAGGCCTAAAGTCTGCAAAGGTCAAAGAAATACATTTAGTTATAAAAAGAAATTTCACATTATTCTTTTTAACTTATCTATACATATGGGTAAGAGTATGTTTCCACTAAAATTTATGTATTTTTTATCCATAAATATTTATATTTACTTTTTGTGAAGTTAATGGCTTATTGAACCATAATAGTAATAGTAGTAGTTAGGGGTATTAACATTCTTGGTTAGAAATTACTTAATTTTAATCTAGACTCAGAACTTTAATGGATAAGTAAAACATATATGATTTTCTATTTGCCTGTGCAACTAAATCATTCGTTGTTAATTTTATCACTGATTTATACTTAGGACAATATCCAATAAATTTTAATCTATCAAATCAATTAACTTTTATGTAGGTTCATACCACACATGAATGACCTTGACATCAAACTCAGGGATTTCAGCCAGTCAACTCACCCCCTTGGTGGATTCATTCCCTAGTCAATCAGTCGAGTCAACCCTCAGTCTACCAAAGTGATTCACAACTTAGAAAAATAAATAACATTACTTATAGTGCTTTTATCAGCCTTGAGCGTCTTGCAAAAAAGTTGCACATTCACATTTACCTTGTACTTTCCATTGTCGAGGAATAGGAGTAGCATAGGGGATGTTACATCCTCCCCCCTTAAGGGTACACCGTCCTTGGTGTTAGTATATTTCAAAATTCTTTCTTGAACCTTTCATGAAAATCGTCAATTATCCATGTTTGCTTTTGCATTTTTCCGACATCTTTTTTGCTTCTACCTTTTTCAACCTATACTTTACACAAACACTACAGGCTATTTCTGCAATTGATTACAAAATAAATGAATAAATATAATTCTTTTACAATCAAGAGAAACAAAAACAACAATTACTTCCGCAACATACTGTTGTTGTTTCCCATAACAATTTTGAAGAGATTTGGACTTATCCTCAAGGATGTACCCACAACATCTATCAATGTTGCTTTACACACACACACACATATAATCCATAATCTATGGAAGAATTATGCATGCAGTTCCATTTTGCTATCTTTTCATAACAATCCTTTGAAATTTACCTTTACTTTGATGGCTTTACGTCATGATGATAACTTATTATTCCTGCAACTACACAACATATGTTTTAATCATAATGATAATATAAAATTCATGATAAAAAATAGAATCACCCACACAATAGTAGACCATGGCACTTAACTTTTCCATTTTCAATCTTTATATCCACACCTTTGGTATGGTGGTACTTCTTCTCAAGTACCTTTAATCATTCCACTTTGCTTTGCAACATAAATACTCATATCAAACTAACATAAAATGTGTATAACCATAATTGTCTTCACATATTCCAAAAAATATACTGATTAAAGCATTACCAATGCACATAATAACAATATTTTTATTTCATTTTTCACAAGAGGATTCACTTTATATATAACTTTGCAACTAATGTTTCATCATTCATCATATCATGGTGCACAAAATACCCAAAATCACACACACATACCTTTTGTATGACATTGATGTTCCAAGCACTTCTTTATTGAAATATTCTTTCAGAAGTTCTGGCATGCATATATACATGAGGGTCATCTCCTCACAGAACCAAAAGTTCAAGTGCATGCCTCCTTAACCTATACATATATATAATATTCATATGATACCCTTCATCGACTTTTTATAGCTCTTGGGCGTATATCTTGGATACAACATGGAATTTATCATGGCCTGGAAGCCCACATATCTCTGAGATTGAAATATTAACATTGCAAAGGTTGTCATTATAGAACCTAACACCTCACATGGGTGCTCTCTAGACGTTCTACTTCGGGTCCTAGCACCTCCTCTTGTTTCTCATTGGTAGCTCTTTTCCTAGGAATTTAATATCACAGAGCACTCAACAGAGCCTAACACCTCACAAGGGTGTTCAGTGATAACTTTGTGCTACTTTTATTAGAATTTTTAAGATCCCAACAAACTCAACACTAAACTCAGTTTGTCTTTCTTATTCACATTTTTATCATCCAATTCCTTCTTCCCTTTTTATTAGTTTGTTAATTATGCATATTATGTTTTAAAGGGGTATGTTTAGTGTAGAAAAGTTTCTTAGAAGTTTAAGAGCCCTATAACCCAGGGAGGCTCCCATGGTTAGCTCAAAAGTTTCGTATCTCTTATCTGATTATTGCGGTCTTAGTAGAACTTCCATAGTTTGTTACATGCAATAATATCAATACATCAGTCACAGTGACATATATTTAATATCATTTGAAAAAAAACATTGAATATTATAATCATCACTAAGCATACTCGATGTTCCAAAGCGTGCTAGCTCTACATCAAACTACACCTTTAATGACTTTGAACATTCTTGATGTTCTTGAGACCACTGGCTCAACACCATATCAACATTGTAACTCAATAATCTTGATGCTCTAGAGATTATCTTCTCATCATCAAGACATATTTATCTAAGCCTTCGAGGAATTAATTAACAACATTACACATCAACATGTTAACAACACATTATGACATTGCATAGCTTGATACTTCTAGTATATATGCATGTACAAACCATTCAAAAATTCTATGAAAAAATTATCTTATCAAAGATATTCCATATACACAATTGATCATTCTTAATAGTGTTATAGTTACTATACTCAAGTATTCCAGCAGAATTTTGAGAACCTCTAACAAGTATATTCTCAGCATGTCAAGTTATCTAAACTATGTTTTTCCCAAAATGTGTTTGTTTAATCAAATGATAACATCTTCTTAACCTTTCATAATAATCAAGAAATCATATAGACTCTAGATGTTACCTTTTCCATCGTGAAATTTATCTTTTGCTTTCGACTACCTTACCGATTCCCATTCAACAGTACTTCTTGCAGTCATGTGTACCTGCATTCCCTAAAACCTATTGCCAAAAACTATTCACATCATAATCACATAAAGAAAACTATCAAATAAAATTGCAAGTTACTTTTTCGAATGCTTATAAATTCTGTGTACAATAATATATTCTTTTGCTATACTTTTTTGATAACTTAGTCGTAATTACTTTTCACTGAGTCACACCTTAAGCAAAATTCACACCTTACTTTATATAATCTTGAATTGACATTAAACTTTTAACTCGACAATTAACTTTATCTCATCGTGTCTTTTCAAAATATTCCATTAGAACTCGTTCCCTAGGTGCAAGAGTGGTGGAGATTGATAAAGAACCCCTCATCTCCCCAGGGTAGAATTTGGATGAAATATGTGTTGAACACAAATATTCAAAATATCATCAGAATCGAAGGAAATAGGATAGGATATATAGTGTGTACTACATTTTGATAGAATCATTCTCTTGGTTAAAAGCATAGATTTTGGGCAATTAGGGATGACAAATCGACTTTGTTTTGGGACGATGCTTGGAAAAATATCCACATCATAGTTCTTGGCCTAGATGTGGAGCTATCTATGAGAAAATGCATGCCAAAAATCTAAATAAGGTCCATGAATATTGGCAACCTAGTGGAAATCCTAAATTGTATTGATGTTGGCTCCCCTTGGAGCATTGGTATCTTAGAGGAAATGATCCTCTAAGTGGGGATGAACTCTTGGAAGAGCTCAATCAATGACACATCCAGTTCATTGAAGGATCAACCACTCTTATATGGGATTATTAGTCAAAAGGAAACATCAATATGAAGGATGCATATTCCCTACTTCTACGTGAAAAAAGGTAAGAGGATAAGAGGATTTGGAAGAAGATTTGGGATAATAATATCTGGACTAAGATCTCTACCTTCCTATGGATGGTAGTGAGAGGACAAGCCTCGAATTGGGACTGAATTAGGAAAATGGGATTTGAAGATCCAGCTTCCAGCTGCCCTCTATGTGTGCACAAAGAGGAAAATATTAATTACTTCCTTAATATATGTCCCTTCTCCTCATCCATGTGTGATAAAGGAGCTACAACCCTTGAGATCTTGGACCGATAGTGGAATTGTATCCGCTCTACCATTGAAATATAGAGATTGAACACCTTTAAGAACATAATTCTTAATAGAATTTGGAAACTTATACTAGGATTTACCCTTTGGGAAATTTGAAAAGAAATGAGCATAAGGATATTCATATATGATTGATTATCTAAAGAGAGAGTTTGGAATCCAATCATGAAATACATTTTGGAAACCATCAATATTATGCCCCATAAAGAAGAGGATTGAAAATGTTTGAATGTGCAATCCTCCCTTGTCTCCTTTAGACCACATAAAATATATTTGTTTAATTTCCCTAGCTTAGGAGGTATCATCACTTTACTAGTGCATGAGGCACATGACTAATGGACATCTGCCACTTACTGCACCTGTCTGCATGCATTTTGGAGCTCCAGGGATCAATCCTATTTTATAGGAACCCACTCGGAGTGCCACCAGTAGTTCACCCCAATAGGTCATTAATTACCCTCAGTTAAAATTCGATCCCCATCAGTTAGATCACTTCCAGTGACTCTAGCGCCAGTTTGCATGATTCATGGGAACATGGGTGCCTTTGCTCACCTACCCCTCCAGTTAACTTATTGTAACTGGTTATTAACTGATTTAGTGATCTATAGTTGCACTAGTTATCTATTTATGGTGATTCTCTCACTCCTAGTTAGCTCTAGAGTCAGTCTAGGTTGGTAGATTCAACTATCTGAGAAGGTATTCGAATTATTCATTGATGTTGTATTATATATTCACCCATAATGTGAATAATCAATTAATGGAATATTTCTCATATTGTTCTTCAATTATTCTTCTCTTATTTCTCTTGTGCAAGCTATGTGAAGTCCATTTTTGGCCCAAGATCTGCCTGCCAGAATCTAATAGTGTGGAATGTGGGTTTCCCAGCATGACCATGTGTCTTCTACAAGCATGATTGTGTAAAAGTATGTCTGGGTGTCTCTGTACAATGTGATTGCATCCTCACTCAGCATGACTGTGTGTCCTTTGTTAACATGACTGTACTGGGTGTGCATGTACTTGTTTACTAAGAAGTATAGGTCAGTATGCTTCTGCTTTAATCCTCTTAGGCTTTCTCTCAAGGTACGTAAATTGTTTGCCTAGTTGACTTGTCCCTTCGGTGACAAGATCAAATATGAAATATATGAGTATAAGGATGATTCAAATATTGGTTATGATTCTGTATTGCTGATATTTACTGTACATTATTTTATCGTGTTGTTACTATACATGGCATTTGATGAATAACAAGGACCAACTTTAACGCAGTGACTAATGGAGCGTTAAGTTGAAAGAGATGAAAATTATGTTTGTTTTATTACAGTTTAAATTTATTAGAGTAGTACCATTATGAATTTGATTTTATAATTATGTTTATGCATTAAAGTTTATTACTTAAATGTTAAAAAATCCTCTAACCCTAAAACTTCAACATGGACTAATGTTAAAGGAAGGACGTTGATAAATATTCTTAGTGTTTCTCCTAGTGGTGTGGTCTTCCTTTCATCCCATGAGTACTCAGATCGGTACAAGAATGGTATTGATATTGCACAACCTTTACTTAAAACCATTCAAGAGATTGGCCATACAATGTCTCATTCAAGTCATCACTGATAATGTTGCTAATTGTAAGGCGGTAGGATCAATCATTGAGGATGTGTACTGATGCAAGCGTGACCTTGGTCGATTGCAAATAAGGTGCACTATAGAAAAATAGATGGACACAAACCCACACAACAACAAGATGCCAAAAATTACGACTTTATATTAGTTTGAATTCATTTTACGAGGTATGTTTACAAAGCAGAGTCTATGCTCTATTTATTCGTTACTTAGTCGACTGTATGAAACACTTAGTCTGTTTACAAGGAATGCAAATCTTCTGTGCTCGGGGACAACAACTCTATTATGGGCAACAACAACCCTTCTGTAACTACCAAATTGGTATTTATAGATGTTCTCGAGTATTCGTCTTCTAGAAGCCTCTACCCCCTAGTCTTGTTGCTCCACCCTTGCCTCTTGTGCTTACTACTTCTACTCCTCCTATAGCGATGTAGGTTCCTCCTCCATAACAGGTGTCTTATAGTCCACCCTCCACTCAAGCAATGTGGTAATATTGTCAAAGGAAATGGCATCCATGTTAGGTTTCTTCTTCAGTTGTCTCACCCACAATCAAAGATTGTAGTGGACATATACCAAACCATTAAGATGTAGGAAATCCAACATGTAAAAGGGTCTTAAATAAGTTTAGTGATCCTTGAGGGTCATGACTCATAGATACGTCAAAGGGTCATTAATTATAATTATTGTAATTCCTTAGTTGAAGTTCTACCCCGTTGCAGTTTTTTAGTGTATGTTTTCAAATACACTCCAATTACGCTCAGATATTAAAGCACTACAAGTTTGACTAAGGACCCGAATGACAAATTTTTGTAATTTTGGTGTTTTTGCACCATAATTTTGCCATCAAACATCTACAATGAATGAGAAAAAAGACTTAAATTACATTTCATTAAAACATAATTCAACTTCCAAATAAAACACATAATTAAAATTTAAAAATTTTGTGGCTTATATGGCATCAAAATACTCCTTTCATTGACAACATTGGTAAAGCGAAATACCACTAGCTTCTTGATACATCTCCATCATGGGATTAGTTTGTTCTACATGCATCAACATCAAGTACCATTCTCGCAAGACATGTCAAGAGCCCATCCATAACCTCACCATCAAAATCAACGTTACATGAGTATGCATAGGTGGGGTTGAGGAAAATGTAGTTTCCTGAATAGACCGATGGAGCATCCTGATCCATCGACTAGCAATCAAATCCTAGATCATCATGTATTTATCATATTCGGGGGTACCCTTACTCACATAATAAGATCAGATAGCTTCTTTGGTCCTATCCATGGCCTAATACAAGGAGTTCATTACAAGCTTATCTCTGTCAACCAAGCAGAGAACCTTTACCAATGGTTCGTTAACTATGCACACTTCTTGCATTCCTTCCTAGAAGGAATCAATGTACACTAGTTTATTGATGGATTTCCCATCCCATCTTGTGATAAATGCACAATAGTGGCACTCATCACAAACAAACATTTGCTTCAACTCATATTGACATTGGTGCATAGATTGAAGAGAAATGAAGTTGTTGGAAAAATGTGTGATTGTAGGATGCAAAAACTCCTTGTTTCGTGTGAGTTTCCTCATGCAGCTAAGAACAAATGCATGGTTGTATATGATTTTTTTGATGCTCCTAGCTTGATCATTGAACTCCTTTTTCCCACATAATCAAGCATCAAATTGATGCAGTGGACAACACATGGAGTCTAGAACATTGTGAGGTGCCTTCGCATTAGCAACTTGTCAGTAGCTACATAATTAGTGGAATATCTGCTATGATTTGCACAACATGTTGCAACTTTCAAACTAATCTCTAGGATGAACCCATCCATCAATTCAGACAACAATGTGGCATCTTTAACATGTGTCAATGCATATATGGATTTAATAATCATTATACACCTAAAATAATGTACCAAGAAATTTAAGAAGGATCCTACCCTTCCTATATGTCCAACCATCTGACATCATCGTGCATTCAATGGACTCCCATGACTTCTTTAGGTCTTCCAATCTAATATTGATGTCATTCTTTTCCACTTACATAATCCCCCCCCCCCAACTCCTCATAGGTAGGGCATTTATACCTTCAACCAACAATAGTGATAATATCACACATTGGCTAGAAAAATGGATTGGTATTTGTGATGCTCAAAGGTATGTTGCTCCGGAAAATACACCTCCCTTTTTGCTTCTTGCTTCTCATTTCTTTTAACCACTAATTGGATGGAAGTTTGATCCCCATCTATGGTTCTTGGAACAGATAAAAGTAAGTTCCTCATGGAAGGTGAATCCGTGGAGTCCTTCTCACTGCCTTGAGCCCTATATCTACTTGTCGTTCTTGAGGATCTAGATACCCCATCATGGTAAGTTCAACTTTGCTAGCAACTTCCTTTTCCCTCTTTTTATCCTTTTCATAAATAGAATCATGGGCATTTTGCATAATCTCTAGGGTTGATGCATTACAAATCCAACATCATGCCCTGGGATTTTAGAATATGCTGACCCCTCCTATCATATGCTTTCCACAGAGTTTACATGACAATCTTCGATAGTTTTTTCCTATGTTGCACAAGTTTCCGAAACGCAAGAACATGGGTACGAGTATCGGATACGTCTAGAAGTTTCCCCAAAATTTGTAGGAAACGACAGGTTGGGAACGTCAATAATATATATTAAAAAATTAAAAAATAATAATAATTAAAAAACATGAGAAGAGAAGAAACATTAACACAAATCAGATGACTTAACTTATCCTTTGTATTACGGTTGTAACTAGAACATCTTAGCAAATGGAAATGGCAATAAAATCAAGATTACCATCCACGTCATTGATTATATAAGGTAGACTCTTTTTAAAGTGGGGACTTTTAGAAGTTATTCTCCCTATATTCGTGGCTATATGTTTTTAGTTTTGTGTCAACTATGATTAAAATGTATTAGAATATTATATGTTTACAAAACATTCTATTGCAAGGTATTTGAAAAGGTATATAATTATTCAAATTTAAATTATTATAAAATAAAAATCAAGATATTTTTTATTTAAATGTAATATATGAATTTAGTTTTAAAGCAAGATTTAAAACAATTTCCAATTAGTTAAAAGTTTACTTTTTATTTATTGATTAGCGATCAATGCAATTCAACGTAGGGATGAGTGAATACTCTAGCACGAGCGTTAAATAGAGATCAGTGCACCAACTCAACAAGGTAACAAGAAAAAGACTCTTATTGCAGCTTAGTTTTCTAGAGATTTTTTTAGTCAACCATATATATGTATGGTTGCAAGGAAATAGGAATATTGTTAACAACCAACATGTTGATCATGAATGCTTGGAAGTTCCCAATGAAGGAAATGGGCAAAAATAAGTCCCCAAGTTCCCAATTTTAGAGGGTAAAAGTTCCCAATAAGTTCCCAACCATACGGAACGGTTCCCATTGGATTGTGAAAGTTCCCTACAAGTTCCAAAGTTCCCTGGAACGTCGGAAGTTCGGGAATGAGCTTCCTAAAATTCCCTCAAAACACCACCGACGCTCTTAGTAGGAAGGCAAAAAGCATCGTCAACACTCCTAGCAGTGGGAGACAGAGCGCCGACACACCTAGCCAAAAAGGGAAAAAGCACCTTCGGCGCTCCTAGCATGAAGGACAAGAGCGCCGAACTTCCTAGAGAGGGAAAAAGGGAGGAAAAACCTCAATCTCAATCAACTTTAGCAAAAAGAAACTTGGGTATTAGGAAAAGGGTTAACACATGGATCAAGAGTGCAATATTTTGGGACTACTTCAGTCTCAACACTCTCTGAAGAAAGAGTTGGATCGAGTGGAGATGACATCAACTCGACCACTTTAACTTCACTCTCCAAAGGAAGAGTGGGATCAACCAAGGATGGATTTGGATCGACCACTTCAACTTCACTCTTAAATGGAAGAGTGGGATCGACCAAGGATGGACTTGGATCGACCACTTGATCAACCAATGGGATGTCAAGAGACAACTTATGATAATCGGTTGGAAGCTGTTGCTGAGGAATAGTAAGATCTTCCAACAACTTTGAAGATTCATCCATGCGAGGACAAAGATAAGTGAGGTACATATCCTTACATAGAAACCAAGGATATCTGACCTTTCCTTTTCAACTCTTAACCAAAGAGTCACTGGTTGATGGGGCATCATCAGCATGATGATCAGAGACTGACGACATAGGATGTTTAGACCACACTTCTGACACAAGGGAAAGACCAGGACAGTCCTTGAGAAGGTGATAACCCTTGCAATGTCTACAAGGTAACTTAACTTTACGTGTGCCAAAAATAGGTACATCAATACCCCCAGCATGATGACCAGTGACTAGTGGGCTTCCAATATGAAGGTCAGAGGTTGGAGCGATGACCTTCTACTTAGTGTTCTTCTCCTTTGCCTTCCTTTTGGTCTTCTTCTTACCCGCCCGTTTACTAACATCAGAGTTTTCAATAGGTGAAGAGGAAGAAAGTGAGGTTGATTTAACATCCGAGGAAGAAGGGGAAGGATTAACATGAGGTTGATGCTCATGCGGTAAAGGACCAGGATCTGACACAAAGGATGCATTTGGTATGACAGGATTGGAGAATAACCATATAGGTAATCCTATCGTCAATCGGGAAGGTTCAAAGTGGCCATGAAGGGAGGACCAACAACTCCACAAGGGGGAGAAACAAAAAACATGCTCTGAAAAGAGTTCTCTTGATTGGTCATCCTGGGAGAGTCTCCCATATCTGAACTCTCTAAGAATCTTTGAAATACCACACAATATCAAGCACTGCTCAATTCTAAAAGCCACAAGCAAACTGTGTGAATAGGAGTGGATCAAAATTCAGGAACCTCACAGGACATGACAAAAGGATAACTCAGATGGTCACAGGAATCCTAAGAGGGTCTCCCAATATACGCTAGGTACGGGGGATCTCAAATTGGTAGTAGTGTTGTCTAATGCACAACCGTTCACAAGGGGCCTTCCTATATACAATCGAGTATGTGAAGTACCTTTCTATATACCTCAATGGTATGTGAAATGTCGTTTGATATACCGATGGTACGTGGAAGAACCATGCGAGTCCCAGGTTATAGTGCAGACAAATTAACGACAGCTGCTACATTTTACGACGCCTGAACACGTCACTAACTTACACATAGTTACTAATTGATTTTAAACCTAAGCTAGCGTCAATTTTATCTTGAGTGGTTAAGTGGATGCATGATGTGTAGACAATAAATGTAAAAATAATGCAAATCCTAGCTACATGATAATGCACATTTCTCTTTCGATGAAAACTACCTAAGGTAGGGAAAGAGTTTTCTGTTAAAACAAGACAGAAATAAGAGATCTAAGAAAACCAGGTTCTATTCAAAGGAAACTATGAAGATTTTAAAGATCAAAATCAAATACAATTCTTGAAAATAATTGTGAATTCATACATGATCAAGGGGGGTCTGGGGGGCGGGGGGCTTCCCCACCCCTGGCTTGAGGGTTCTTTGGCACGCCCCCGAGAAAAAAAAATTTGGCTTGTTTTTTTTATATAAATTTGCTTCTCTTTTGATTGAGTTTCCTCTTCAAATAAACATGAATCTGAACAATAAAGAAAAGGATAATTCTCTTCTTATATCTACAAACAGAAAAAGAGAGAACACCTGCAACACTCCATTCATTCATAAATCAAAAGGAATATGACAAGCACCCAAACAACTCCAAAAAATTCAATAATTGCTCCAAAACAACCAAAATGCAACCAAAACACTCAATGACTGAGGGGAGGAAGAGATAAAGCTGGATCTAGGGGGTATATGACTATCACATGCATCCTAAAAACCAAAATCCATTAAACCGAAACCCAAAAATGAAGGAAATCTAAGCCAAAAACTGAGTTTCAAGGGCAACGCGCTTTCAACTCTACACCAGAGCGCCTATGAGGGGATCGACTCTCATATAACACTGCAAAAAGTGCCTAAGAGGGTCGGTGCACCTACAAGGCTACACAGAAGCACCGCGACGCTCTGTCTCCTACAGAACTATGAGAGTCAGCGCACCTACAAGGCTGCACAGAAGTGCCGACGACGCTATGTCTCCTAAGGAAAAGAGCACTTGTAAGCCAACACTTCTGATTCTAAAAAATGAGATCAATGGCGCTCTGTCTACCCAACCCAGGTGCCCTGGTGGAGAAACAGGGGGTAAAATCAGATTTCCTATGGAAGAAGCGCAGAAGGTTTAATAGTGATCCAAAGAGCATAAAGAAAATGCAAGACACTCTTCAAAGGAAAAATACGAAGAAAGGAGGGTCTCTAGAGGCTAGCAAAAGGATTGAATAAAAAGATATGAAATCAAATCAAAAGAAATCAGATCTATGTAAGATCCCCAAATGAGTCACCAAATTTGTTATCGGATAAATCTACTCAATCGGAATCAAACCAGATCTCCCTAGTCCAAGTGGATCTAGAACAAATCAAATACATAATACAATTTACTTTCCTAGATCAATCAGAAATGAAAAGAAACAGATAGATCACTTACTTGATATTCGCAAATACTCTTCTCTTTGTTGATCCAAGCTCCAGAATCTTCAGATCTATAGCTGCAAAACCCTGTAAAGCATGTGGAAACAAACAAATAGTATATGCGTATCCAAAAATATAATTGATCTAAGCTAACAGTCAAGGAAGAAAGCTCTAAACATTATCAACAACAACAATGTTTATGGAAAGAGATTTGTATTAATGTAATCAAGGAGATACATAGAATTACAATGAGAAAGAACATCACAACCTAGCCTTAACGTTGCAATATTCCATCCAACAATCCAAGCCAAAGCCTCCAAATCAAGATAGTAAGACACCTAGAAATTCCACCAGCATAAGAGTACCATAGACCTTCCTCTATTCCAAATGGAGAGAGGGTTTAATTTATAAGGCTAAAGGGATAGAATAGATTGAGGATTAGGAGGAGAAGTCTAAGGGATCTTCCCTATAGGTTAGGAAACGAAATTCCATCTTACCTAGATAATAGGGATAGAGCTAACACCTCATCCACCTTTGAGAAGGATCTCGAATCTTCATTTTTTCCCTCAAAACACCATCGGTGCTCTTAGCAGGAAGGGAAAAAGTGTCGTCGGCACTCCTAGTAGTGGGAGACAGAGCGCCGGCACGCCTAGCCAAAAAGGAAAAAAGCACCTTCGGTGCTCCTAGCATGAAGGACAAGAGCGCCAACCTTCCTAGAGAGGGAAAAAAGGAGGAAAAACCTCAATCTCAATTAACTTTAGCAGAAAGAAACTTGGGGATTAGGCAAAGGGTTGACACATGGATCAAGAGTGCAAGATTTTAGTGTAACACTATACCACTGTGACAAATTAATAGCTTGTGAGAATGATCTTAGTAGCAATATCTATTTCATGTGCTTCTTCTTAGAATATTTTTTCATAGAATTGGAGCTATTATTTCTACATAGTATCGTAGCGCAAGGTTTCTCAAGTTCTACAGAGTTGAGGAGCGCATCCAGTATCATATCCCTCTCTGGAGAAGAGCTTGATCTAAGCTTACATGAGTGTATCCTAGTTTTATTTTTTGCAGGTTGTAGAGAGTTTCTTCTTGATTGAATCAACTCAACAGTATGGATTCTTTCTCATCTATAATCATGAATCCCTTCAACTATCAGGAATGGAAATCCAAAATTGGCATTCTATTGTGCCGTAAGGGACTATACAGAGTTACTCTAGCCTTAGAGAATGAGCTCAATGCTGTGATTCAGAAAGATAAGTGGCACAATAGGTTGGATGAAACCTATGTATTTATTTTCATGTCTATTTCTCTTGGTCTACTCTTTCATCTAGATGGATTGACCACTCCAAACTAGGTATGGACCAAACTTGAGTCTCTCTTTGGAGTTCAAGATGAGTTATGTGCGCATCAGTTGGAGATTGAGTTATTCTCAATGAGTCCAAGCAGTTTCGATTCTATTAAGGGATTCTTCACAAAATTCAAGTCACTTATTCTAATTATCAAGCATTGTGGGATTGATAAGAAAGATGATCAATTAATCATTTCCATTCTTTCTAAATTGGGTCTTGAATACTTAGTTTTGTGTCTACTTTTCATGCTACTAGGCTTGTTGTTTCTAATTGGAAAATTCCTTCTTTGTGTACTTTTTTTGATTCACTAACAAAGGAGAAATACAAATTGATCCAACTGGGTGATTTAAATATTCCAAGATCAAGGATCATGAATTCTCATGGTTCAAGGAAGCAAGAATACCAAATCCAAATAAAACCAAATTGTGAAAGAGAAGAAGCCAAAGTTAGAAATTGAAGATGAAAGTTCAAAGCCTGCTGATGAAGATTCAGTGAAGAAGGTCAAGAAGAAAGGGAGCACATGAAAGTGTTCTTATTGCAGAAAGGGATTTCATCTAGAGAACAAATGTTTCAAGAAGAATATTGGAATCATGTCTCATCTTCTTGAGAATAAAAACATCAAATTTTTAAATGAGCTAGAGAATCCCACTGATTCCTCATAACACTGTCAAAGTGTGTAGTTCCAAGGTGATATAAAATATGCCTTGAGTGCCATAGTTAAATAATTTTCCCATGTCTCTGATATAGATTTTTTTTATTATATATCATAATAAAAAATATCAGAACCTTTCTTTGATAATCCACCTATCAGTCTCCTAGATTCATCTCTCGATAATTGTGATTTTCCACTAGATCTTGACTTGTCTTTAAGCATATCTTCTTCACATGATTATAATTCTGATTTACAAGCATGTTTGAAGGATGATATACACTTCATGACACAATTCATACCACCATCCATACCATCTAACATACCTCTGAATAATCCTAAGACTATACAAATCCCAAGTTCACTAGTTGATTCCTCATGTATCTCTTATGAGATGTTACTTATATTACTTGGTTTAAAGTCATGCGTGTCTTTCACTGGTTGGTTATCCATTACCTTATTCACATTTGGACTGGTATTACACATGTTAGGATCTATTATAAACACTTATTATTCATATCTCAATTCCATTCATCATTCATATTTTTGCACTTATCAGTTTTTCCCAGTTGCTCATAATTTTTCTAGTCTAGGCCTATATCCTCATGGAGTCACTAAAGAATTTTTCTTTGTTGTTACATATGCTAATGTTTCTGATATATAATTATCACCCTCATATCAGATATGGGAAGGTTCTACATACTATATTGGAAGAATGGCATGTGATTCACATCACAATTTTGCATCTAGTTAGGGAATTGAGTGTGTAATAAATTGTCTTAATTTTTGTACTCTTTGGGAAGGAGTATGCACAAATCTCTTTTCCATTTCAGATTTTTCTTGAATATCATATTTTTTTAGAAACAAGAGGCATTTAGATAATGATCCTACTTCACCAGTTGATGAGATACCAGGAGTCTCTCCTCTTCCTTCTTGCAAATTCTGCACTCTAGCGCATGATCATGGAGTTCATGATTTCTTCATAAGTGTTCAAATAAGAAGCAGCTTATTCAGCTCATTCAAGTGAAGATAAATACCTACCGAAGACATTTTATTTCAAATTTTTTGCTTTGTCCTTTCTTGAGGTATAATTTTCCCCATGTGGTTTGCCTCTTTCCTCACTTTTATGGACATGAATAATTGTTAAAGGGTGACCATAGCCTTGTTACTGAGCCCCATATGCATCTATATATCATCATAAATTTAGACTTAAATGGGGTTGTTGGAATATTATAAACCTACTCACAACTTGGGATAAAATATTTAATCAATTTTGATTAATTTCTGACCCACTAGCATATATTGACCCACTAGCATATATAGTTGGCTTCCACATTCACTAAAAATTCAACACTTTCCATCTATACCCAATGAATGATTTAATTCTGATTTTGGGTTAAAATTGACCACTTTATTGACTCCCAGAATCAGTAATTGCTCTTTCCTGAAGATTTTTCTTTATTCTGTTTTTATCCAGGTTTCCCGTGGATAAGGTAAAGCTAGTCAACTAGGAAACTTGTATCTTTTGTTTCTAACCCATCCTCCTTGATTTTCTCTCCATTTTCTAGGATTATCATGTTTTTCTATCACTCTTGACAATTCACTCATGCTTTTGTTAATTTATGTGGTCCTTGACTTATTTGGGAATTTCTTTAGCCACATATGGGGGTTTATCATATTTAGTAAGTCTACCTTTCTGAGCTTTATGAGTTGTCTCCAATACAACTCAATTTTAACTACAAGGGATGTATTATTTATGTACACTATTATTCATCATTATTCAATGGAAGGATACACTCCAATATTCATCTCTTCATTCATGTGATTCAATCTATTTTATTCTCTCTATTTTTCCTATGTATGCTTGTGAGAAATATCTTAGTAGCAAGGTCTATTTTATGTGCTTCTTATTAGCGTATTTTCTCATAGCATTGGATCTATTATTTCTACAAGGGGTGAAAATCCCATGTCCAACCATAATAAAGGTAGGAATCATCCCACAAATAAGGATATCCATGTTGCTCACAGGAAAATGATACATCAAAGAAATCTCCAAGAATGTAAGAAGAAAATAAGAGCATGTGTCTTCTCATCCAACAAGGTAATGGAAGGACTTCAAGTTATTTCATATGTGAACTCATCTAATGGATCAACTCTCTACCACTGATCCAAGGGTGGAAACCTCCCTCATATGATCTACTCAATGAATATAGGTCAAAATGCAATGCACTTGTATACGTTTAGGAATCAAATATATTCATATGATGCCTCAACTGCTACTAGGAAGGGGATGGTGAAATCAAATCAACTGGAGCGGATGTAGGATCCTCTTGCTCCTCCTCTGCCACCAATAAGAAGAAACCCTTCACCTAATTCTCACCCTCAAATGTGTAGGATAAGGAAGGATGAACTAACTCTCTACAAACAAGTATCCACCAAATATGTGGATGCATCAACTCCATCAAGGGTTGGTCCAACACTAAGGATCTCTTATGACTCATCAATGGAGAGAAGACTTACTCCATGAGAGAGGCCAATATCACTCTTTAAAGTGACATGTGCTTGTAACTCATCATCTGCATCCAAAAATATTCAAGCACATGCATGTCATCATGCACCTCATGAACCACCATCTCATGAGGTTCCTCCATAGAAATCTAAATGCCATCAACTAAAGGAGAATTGATGACTAGAATATAGGAGGGGATATGCGATCTTTGGAAGTCTTGGTGAAGTTTCTTTATCTCCATATTAGACTCCAAGAGGGATCTTTGAGTGTTTCTCAAGGAATCATGAGTGGTCATCAACTCATCTTTGAGCTTGAAAATCTCCTCATCGTACTGCAAGGATGCTCCATGCAACATATGTACAAGCGCATACAAGTGATCTCAGAAAGCATGTATGAAAAAGTAACTTGGATTGTAGACATTGCTCTCTGGATATTCTCCATGGATTTAAGAAAAGATGAATTTTCCAATGAAGCAACTCTCCAACTAAGGAAATTTTGAAGAACCCCACCTAAATTTCTATCTATAATAAATGGGCGAACCCCCACGATATATAGGAAAATATGAAGGATATTTTATCAATGTTATATTATGTATATATAATTTTTTGACTAATTTCTCATTAAATTATATAAACTTGTAAAATCTTGGAAAATGTTTCACTAAATTATAAAACCTTGTAAAATATTGGCGAATCTCTCACTAAATTATAAAACCTTGTAAAATCTTAGTGAATATTTTACTAAATTATAAAATATTGTGAAGTCTTGGAAAAAAATTTGATAGTATAAAACCATATATAGTAATTGGTAAACATATATAAAAATTACTAAATTGGAGATAAATATTAATAAATCATCACATAACAAGCCCTATTTTTGTGGGTTTGGTACCTCACTCTAACTATCATAGTACATTGAAATTTACCATACTCTAGGAATATTCCTAAACAATAATGAAATTTCTCATCACCGCGACAAATATAATCAATATTATTATGAGGGGCCACCGACACCTTGATCCTCATTTAAATCTTTGTGCTATTAGAAGGCCCCACCAACACCTCATTGGAGGGTTACAAACTCTAAATGTCTATTGTTCATTTCAATGCACTTGGAACTATTCTAAAAAATAATTGTTACTCTATATGGAATGCAAATGTGTGTTCCAAGTTTGTCAAAAAATGCCTATTCAACTAAATAATACACACATGATTCCAAACCTAATTAAAACCCAACCCCACTACGCATGATATATTTCCACTCAAAAATAATAAAAAAATGTAGGTCACTCATAATGTGTGATGTCAGTACATTGGTTCAAGTCTTTAAATCCATGAAAGAAAGGCTTAAAAACTATGATAGAGCTAGTAGAAGAGTAATGAGGCAGATTGGACTAACAAAAAAATACAATGTCAACCCTACAAAATTACCATAAAATTCATTAAACAAAACAAGCAACTTGTCAAAATAATTAACAATGCGTAAAGAAAAAGAAACACGAAAAGGTAGTGGGATTCTAGGTTGCTCCACCCATGGCCTATCCCAAAAAAGAGAACACAAACTCAAGTGGAAATAAAATGGTAATGTTTATAAGAACCATCATGGACCCTTACACACCCAGAAACATGGCTATGAATGAAGTCCCATACCCCAAGCATTATTCCACAAAAAACCGCAAAAACTTTATTTTCATATCATCGATCGTGTGCTTCACAATCCCCATGTTTCTTGGGGAGACTTTGGATCTTAGTCGATGGGATTTCAAACTCTCCTCGATGAAAATGGGTCATTATAAGACTTGATAGTAAATATCAACTACCCTTCTCATGTGAACATTCAGAAACTTGCAAAATGAGATTCAACCCATAAAATATAGACGAATGTAATTGCGAATTCGATTTCCATGATCAATATAGGGTGAAAGATCCCTTGGCAACTTCCATTTCTAGAAATTGGGGCTGAATGGGAGATTCCTAGAAATTTTTATGGGTGAACATAAGTTTAATTCGATTTGTAGAGGGACAAAATTGTTTATCTTAGCTCCCCTTTCTAAATACGATAAGGATAACCTCCTATTCATTAAAAAATAATAAATAAAATGTGGGATAATATACCTAATGGATGTTTGATAAAAAATTATCCCATACAAAAATTTGAAACCCCTAAATTTAACCCATGGGCTATGATTAGCCCCTAAAATTGTCCATGTCTCCAACATAGGTTTGATATTGAAGAATGATTGTCATGAGAATGCATAAGGCCTTCTTGATATTATTTTCACCCAATTGCAATGGCCCTACTAGGTAGGAAAGCTCATGAGAGTGAACCTCCTCCTCATCATCTATAGGATCAAACTCATGAAGCTCATGTGGTGATGGTGATACCGATCCTTAGACCTCTTCCTCTACTGCAAAATTGTCATCTTCTTTAGACACAAAGGAATTTGTACTTGCAATAGGGTTACCAAGTGGAACCTCTATGTCACCAACATATATATGTGAGTACCGATTAGTAGGTACTTCCTCATAGATCAAACATCCATCAGTAGACGCTCCACTAGAACTTCGACACCCATCAGTAGATGCCTCACACGAATTTGAGAAAACAATAGTATTTGCTCCAAAAAGGCTTGAGCACCCATCAATAGATGCGCTTTGATCATTTATTGAGTGTCATGAATCTCTACGGAATGATCTATGATCCTTTACCTGCTTGTGCTAGCTAGAAAAATGTGCTTCCTCATGTGCATGCACAACTTCCTATACACAAGTGATTTTACTTTCTTATTGGTCTTCTCTTCTGATGTAGGACTTGATGCTTATTCATCTTCATGGACACCAGAGATAAGATGATTTATTACCTCTTCATTCCTTCCAAATGTCGATCTTCAATTGTATATTCATCATTGCTTGTACTACTTTCTTCACAAAATTGTTTTGAAAATTTCTTTATGGATTGACCAAAGAAGAGTCTCTCCATGTATGGTGATCATAGGAACTCTAAATCCTTCTGCATAATTTGTGTTTCCTTTTGAAAATAGTGCATAATACATTCCAAATATTCCCAAGTAGGATCCTTCTTTTCCACTTGCATGGGAGGAAGGAAAGTGGGAATAGTAGGCCGATTGTAGTACTGAGGCATGTCTTCAATGCACAGGTGCAGGGAACATGCTTTGATACCATTGTAATATACCCAAACCAAAATGAGAGCACACCCAATCAAAATTTTTATGTACTATTGATATAATTCTACTATAGCTCTGATAAATCTGCAGCAATATTATGGTCAACTTCTAGGATTCCAAATGGCACACTAGCTCCAAACGTTCTTCAATAAGCACTAAGAGGATTTTGGCTTGACTCCAGAAGGATTGGAATGGCTTGGGAATTCTTGGAGTGGATATAGACTCTTTTTTTGCAAGGTATGGAGAATTCAGAATAACAATTGTAGAGTTGGAGGGGTTCAAAAGAGGTTTGGTATTAATTTGTCACAGTGTTCTAGGAACTGAAAACACAGTCTCACAAAGAATTCAGACAAATATGCATAAAATTGGAAAAATGGTGTTGCAATAGAAGTAGCAGCTTTGTATAATCAAATGAAAGAATGATTATACAATACAATGATCATGCAAGATGCATGAATGCCAAGACAATTCGAATTCCCAAGGAGGTCATTCGAATTGAATGAATGGGTGTAGCTTAACTGAATGTAAGCCACAGTGAAAACTCAAGTTAACCACTGATAAAAACCATAATTGACTCAACTGAGTCCTAACTAAAGTTAGAGTGCAATAAATGACTAAGTCTAACTGAAAGTAGCTCAGACACATGTCACTGCAATCCAACCAAAATGTGGTAGCACATCAATGACTCCAATGAACCCCGATGAGGTTAACTGAAGTGTAACTAACCATCAGAAGTGGTTGGAGGTGCCCCTGTTTACTCCAGTTCATTAAATAATCAATTTAATGAAAGGAGACACCTTCACTACTTTTTTTAACTGATTGTAACCATCAGTTATCAATTAAGTGCATTTATGACACTCAGATCACCCCCGGAGTGCTCTAGTTAGCCTCCCCGAATGAAGGAGAAGGATTAGTTGGCCTCCTTGACTGAAGGTAGGCGTGGGTGTGCTCATGCTGATGTCATACAGTGCTCCTATGATGTCAATTAAGTCAATAAAACTTAGGATGGTGGTTTAACTAGGCCAAATTGACCAAAATGAGTGTGTATGGTGGTAAATGTCTCCAACACCCCCCCTTAAGCTATACTCAGGAGAAGTAGAAAACATAAAGTGCATAAGAATGCTAGGGCACCGGAAAAAAAGGCCATAGGTCACCCTGTACAATACTGAAACTCAAACAATGCTCAAAACAAACTAAGTGAGGAAAAGAGGGAAAACCCAGTGGGAAAACCCCCCCCTCAAGCTGAACACTAAAAGTAGTTGGATCACCCTAATGAACTCACACCCAATAGTGAACAGAGGTAAGTGAACTTATTTTCTGAAAATCTCTTGGTCAAGATGTCTGCAATCTGCTCATCAGTCGGGGAGTATTGCAGAATGATGGTCCTGTCATGTACTAGCTCCTTGATATAGTGCATGCGTATCTCTACATGCTTGGTCTTCTGCCTGGTAATTGGATCTGTGGATATCTTAATAGCACTTTGATTGTTCTAAAATAGGATAGTGGACAAAGTACTACCAAGATCAAACTCTGAAAGAATTCCTTGCAACCAAATAACTTGGATGCAAGCATTCACCGCTCCTCGATACTCGGCCTCTGCTGAAGACAATGCTATGGCGGCCTGCTTTTTGCTAGACCAAAAAATGGGTCCACCACCAAACATGAAGACATATCCGGAAGTATACTTTCGATCAATAGAATCACCCGCCCAATCGAAATCTGTGTATCCAACCAGCTCTAGCTCGGAGTTTGCAGCACAGTGAATGATGTAGGTCCTCGAGGATCCTCTTGGATGCCTTCCAATGAAGATCATGGGGCTATGGAATGTATCTTGATACAACATTCACAGCATAACAGATATCAGGCCAAGAATGAGTCAAGTACAACAAGCTACCAATCAGCTGTCGATAAATAGTGCAGTCCATGGGAGGTGTGCTTTTTCCTTCTTCAAGGCCGATCCCTGAAAGGAAAGGGAATGGAGTAGATATAAATTCAGCCATGTTAAACTTGAATAATAGGTTTGATATGTATTTATACTGAGTGACCATTATCCCATCAGAATTTTGCTCAATTTTGAGCCCCAAAAATTGTTTAAAGAGCCCCAAATCACTCATTTCAAATGCATTGTGGAGAGCAGTTTTGATTACTGAAATAGAAGCAACTGTGCTACCTATGATCAGTAAGTCATCAAAATATAAAACAATAATAATAAAATTACCATCAAATTGCTGTATATACACATTTTTATGTGATTTACACCTTTGGAAGTTTTGCGAGATAAGGAAGGCATCCATCTTGGAATACCACTCTCTTGGGGCCTGTTTTAACCCGTATAGTGACTTCTTTAGCTTGCAAACCAAACATGGATCAGAAATGTATCCCTTAGGCTGCTTCATGTATATCTCCTCATGAATATCTCCATGCATAAAGGCTGACTTAACATCCATATGATGCACTTCCCAGTGCTTAGATGTTGAAATTGACAAAACTAGGCGAATGGAGTCCATTTTTGCAACCGGTGCAAAAGTCTCATGGTAGTCCACACCTTGGAACTGGGAGAAACCTTTTTCCACCAGCCTTGCCTTATATTTGTAGGTGCTTCCATATTTAGAAACCTTATTCCAAAACACCCACTTGCATTGAACCAATTTCCTTCCCGAAGGAAGAGAAACTAGCTCCTAAGCAGTGTTTTTCTGAAGAGAATTCATCTCTTCATCCATGGCAACTTGCCATATTGGATCCTTCCGAGCATGGTAGTAAGACTTAGGGTCTCAAATTATCATCAAATAAAAAGATTTAGATAGCAAATAATCAGTACAAGAGAGCACAATACCTGCTCTTTGGAAATCACTTGGATCATCCAGATTTCCAATGTTATCTCCTGCAGAGAAGAGTGTCTATCAGGCCCAAGTTGGGAGATGATTTTGTACTTTAGGTTCTGATTCAACATCTAATGTTTGCTGTACACTGATATCAGAAATTAGAGGATCCAAATCAGGGTCATCACCCCTAATTTCATCATCCAAATATTCAGTAGAATAGGAAGGAAATTCAACAGTTTTCTCCTTCACTAGTTCCACCTCCTGAAGAGGCTCATCGAACTTGACAATCCTTTCGATGATGATCTATTTTTCTTTGATATCCAACAGCTTGAAAACTTTTGATTCATCAAGATACCCAATAAATAGGCATTCTATGCTTTGCGGTTGCAAAGCCCTCCTTTTATCAAGTGGAATTCAGGCCCATGCAGTGGACCCAAACACCCGCAGATTCGACACATCCGGCTTGTGTCTGAAGTATGCTTCGAAAGGGGTATTCCCTTTCATGGATGAGTGTGCAAATATATTTTTAATATGTGCTACAACATGCATGGCTTAAGCCCACAAATTTGCAGCCAACTTCTTTGATTCCAACATACAAGTGGTCATCTCCTTGAGAGACCGATTCTTCCTCTCCGCTACACCGTTCTGCTGGGGAGTGTAGGGAACTGAATGCTGGACCTAAATACCACTTTGGGAACATATGTGCAGCAAATAATTACTGACATACTCCCCACCATTATCAGATCTCAATATCTTGATCTTTTGGCCATATGCATTCTTAATCAAGGCCTTCAATTCAGTGAATTTTTCACAGACTTCTGACTTCTTTTTGATAAAGAAGACCCATGTGTACCTAGAAAAATCATCAATCAAAGTCAGAACGTACCTTGATCCATTCATGGATGTGATAGGCATGGGACCACTTATATCAGAATGTATCATTCCCAATATGTATGATGGTCGGCTTTCCTTCCCTTGATCGAACTTATGCTCAGGGTGCTTTCCAACAACATAGCCCTTGCAAATTCCAGTGGTTACCTTGATGACCGGGAGACCTTAAACCATAGAATTACTCTGTAATTGATGCAAGTATTGAAGTTTAGATGGCTGAACCTCTCATGCCATAGTCTACTAACTTCATTTCCATGATTCAGCAATGCAGTGGGCTTTTCATCCGCCACAAAATGGGAGAACTCATAGGATTTTGCATGATCGTTTGCAAGGCCTTTTGCAACAAGTTTCCCGGATGCAAGTTATGTGATCTCTACATCATCCGAGATGAAGGAAAATCTCTTGGGAACTCCCGTATGTGTCATTGATAAACACTAAGGAGATTTGATGGCAGAGATGGTACATACAGAACATTTGAAAAATAGCCATGCTTAAGATCAACAATACCTTGTCCTTCGAAAATGATGGTGGAGTCATCTCCCATGTGGATGGGAATGGATTTGCTGGTCTCCAAAGATGAGAAGGATTCCCTTTCAGCCATCATGTGGTTTGAAGCTCCATAATCTATCAAGAGTGCTTTGGACTTCGAAGTGCTTGCCATGAGGGCATGACCTCTTTCATGTTGTGGTTCCCGATCTTGCTGATCTCTCCTTTGAAATATTTTTGGAAGATTGATGTGATTTCTCTCAAGGAGAGAGGTAGCTTAATCAAGTTTCTTTTTCATGTAGGCATGTTCAAGGTGGAAGCCCTTCCCACAGTATGAACACTTGACTTTTTCCTTTCCATGATGCCCTTTTCCTTTGATCTTCTTTGAGCCGGAAGACTCTTCATGCTGCTGGTTTTCAACTTTAGGCTTAGGAGCTTCGAATTTGGTTTTTGCATTCTTCTGCTGCTTTCCTTTACCCTTCAGATCTTTGGGCTCCAAGACATGGAGGGCTTGATCATGGGAGGATCTAATGATCCCCATCTAGACAAGCTTATCATGTTCAGTTGTTAGGGACTCAATGAAGGCATTGAGTGAAGGAATCTTCCATCCAGGGGTTGTGAGATTCCCCGCATGGAATGTAGAGACAAAAACAAAATAATTAGCTCCAAGTTTGGAGAGTATGGTGAGGATGAGCTGGCCATCCTCCTTCTCCACCTTACATTGCTTCAGTAGTAAGACAATGTGCTTGAACTTTGTGAAAAAATCATTTAAGGTCTCGAAATTGGAAGGTTGGAGAGGCATCAACTCATTCTCAAGCTGGTATACTCTCAAATCATCCTACTTTCCATATAGAGTTTCCAATTTGTCCCAGATTTCCTTTGGAGTCTTCAATCCCAAGAGATGGAAAAGAAGATCCTGGGAAACAGAGAGGCACAAAAATCTGAATGCTTCATCTTTCTTGTTTAAGAATCTAGCTTTGTCTATCACATAAGCAGGCTCTTCTTCAGTGTCCATAGTGACCCTATAGAGTCCTCTGGCATGTAGCTGAATCTCCATGTCTCCTTTCCATCAGTGGAAATTGAACGGAGTCAAGAGTTCTACGGAAGAAGCCATATGAAACTGTTGGAGCGAATGCTTTCACCTGTTAAAAACCTGCAAATCACAACAAAAGGGGCACCGTAAGGTCATACAGCCTGCACATTTTAGGCTTTCATCACACCCAGCATAGTTGATCAAACAAGCTTGACCAACAATTTCCTTACTTGGGGTATTAAGTGGTAAGCCTTGGCTTCTGGTGCAATGCTGGAATTTTTGAGCTTTGCTCAATTTTTCATGCAAGATCTGTCAAAAAACTTGTTTTTGAGAGATCCGAGCTTCGTCCCACCATCAGCTCTGATACCATATTAATTTGTCACAGTGGTCTAGGAATCGAAAACACAGTCTCACAATGAATTCAGACAAATATGCATAAAATTGGCAAAATGGTGCTACAATAGAAGTAGCAGCTCTGTATAATCAAATGAAAGAATGATGATACAATACAATGATCATGCAATATGCATGAATGCCAAGACAATTTGAATTCCCAAGGAGGTCATTTGAATTGAATGAATGGGTGTAGCTTAACTGAATGTAAGCCACAGTGAACACTCAAGTTAACCACTGATCAAAACCCTAATTGACTCAATTGAGTCCTAACTGAAGTTGAAGTGCAATAAATGACCGAGTCTAACTAAAAGTAGCTCAGACACATGTCACTGCAAGCCAACCAACAAGTGGTAGCGCATCAATGACTCCAATGAACCCTGATGAGGTTAACTAAAGCGTAATTGACCATCAGAAGTGGTTGGAGGCGCCCCTGTTGACTCCAGTTCATTAAATAATCATTAAATAATCAATTTAATGAAATGAGACGCCTTTACTCTTTGTTTAACTGATTGTAACCATCAATTATCAATTAAGTGCATTTATGACACTTAGATCACCCCCAGAGTGCTCCAGTTAGCCCCCCTGAATGAAGGGGAAGGCTTAGTTGGCCTCCTTGACTGAAGGTAGGCGTGGGTGTGCTCATGCTGATTTCATACAGTGCTCCTCTAATGTCAATTAAGTCAATAAAACTTAGGATAGTGGTTTAAATAGGACAAATTGACCAAAATGAGTGTGTATGGTGGTAAATGTCTCCAACATTTGGAGGGTCTTGGAGTGGAATTGGGAGTTCAAGACAACATAGGGTAACAATTTTGAAACAAATGGAAGGGGTATCTAGGAAGGTAAATTCTCTGAAAAAACAATTGTAATGGATTTTAAAAAGTCTTAGGTTTCTGCATCAACTCATAGAATGTGAATTGGATATTCTTAGAGGAATATATGGCCAAAACAATGGAAGCTAGTCAGATTTGGCTAGTGAAAGAGAAAGGGTGAGAAATATGGAAATAAAGGGTAGGTTTTTATGTAGGTATGATATAAGTTCTATATTATATAGCTATAGGTGGTTTGAAAAAATATACATATATGCAAGGTAAACTAATTTTTCATGTGTGGCCCTCAAGAATGGGTGGATTGCTTAACACATTGACCATTTGAACATTTGGGAGTGCATCACTCTTGGAGATGTTTCCCGACAAACTAGAACACCAATAAATTGCCTCCAGGATTTATGTCGAACCTCCTTTGCTACCTAGTAACCAATGGGGTTCCACTAAAAACAGAGAATAAATGGAAGCAAGTTTGGGAAGCAAGATTGAAGAATTGGCAATTTTGGCTTAGGGAGATTAACAGTTTCCAACTCCAAACCGATGGCACAAGAGGCTCATGAATTTATTTACTGGGATCATGGATGGGTCCAAATATATTATAATTAATTGTTAGGTACATCAGACATACGAATAGATTCACAATCGATAATTAATGAGTGCAATACTTAAGATTTGAAAATTTTACTAGCACATTAGACACCATTGAAAAAATAGAGAGATATAATGGAATCGACTGGATATTTATTATTATTGAGTGTTAAAATGGACCATGTAAATAATATTCTTATTCTAATATCAACAATGATAGTAACAACAATGAAATATAGATCAAGCCAAAAGAGATGATGAGAGGTTTGAAGAATAATGCCCCCCTACAACAAAATGGGATCCAGACTGAATGTAGATCCAATAACCTGTAGAAAACACTAGGAAATGCATAATTTGAGCAATGAGGCTCCTCCTTATGCTAGCAGCAGAAGCATGAATGCACAAAGGAACAATCTCCACCAGAACTGATCACTAGATGCTCATAAATGAACCAGAACAAGAATCTTACTCGAGTAGAGGATACGCAGTATATGATTGTAGCATAATGAAAGGAACTAGATGCTCCTCTCCACTTCACCAATAAGAGAAAATACAATTAGCTACTAAGATATAGAGGGGTGCATCTCCCTACTGCTGATAAGGAGAACATCACCTAAGTCTAGGTAGCACTAATATTACCATGAAAATCAACAATATCCGAATGCATGCCGAATCCTTGCACCTTGCCTCCTTTTATACTTATAGGTCTCCAATACCATGGGCCAATGAAAATAAATAACAAAATTAGTTTACCTACTTAGTCAATACTAGTGGAAAATACCATGGGAACCCCAAAACCATCCACCAAGGAATTTATTTAATTTCTTATCCTTTCCTAAGAATTATGATCTATTTTGTCCACTTTTCTCCATCGTCATTATTCCATCCTAACTAACCTCCTAGATCTCCCATTGACCCAATTTAATCATTAATTGCTCAATTAAATTCATAATTACAATTTGACTTGGGCAAATATTCTCCAATTAATTTCCAAAATATTATTTTTTCTCCATAATTCAAATTGGGGATTATTTGTGGTTTAATTATCCTTTTAATAATTATTTTTGGACCTCAAGATAATTTACTTGCGCACACTTTGTTGGTGAGCCGCACGCCCCTTTACTTTGACCGAAGCGCCCATCTATTTGACCGCCATTCGTCGTTAACCATGTCGTCGTGCGTGCAAGCCCGTCGTCCGTACGTCCGTTGGTTTACTTACCAAAACGCTCTTTTGCCGGAGTGCCCAACTGTCTGCATGCCCATCCGCACATCCATCTGCATGTATGTCCATCCGCACATCTGTCCGTCCACACACTAGGGCCGCGCCCACACCTAGGGTCACGCGCCTTTTTACTGAACATCTTCACAAGCTTGCATGCCCATCCGCATGCTTAAGGGTCACGCACCTCAAAGGGGCTGCGTGCCCATCACCAATGTCTTCTTTGCCAAGGGGCACCCGTGCTAAGTCACATGGGTGCTGACCTTGGGGCGCGCCACATTCTCGACCTCCGTGCCGGTGGTGAATGTGGGCGCTTGCTATCTTGGCCAAGCGAGAGCGCAACTCCATGCCGAACCATCATGTCCACGACACCTTGCCCAAGTGTGCCGCCACTTAGGTGTGCTGAAAAACGTGGCCGTGACAGCCTCCCCCACTTAAAATTGTTTGCCGTCCTCGACAACGTCAACCGTCGCTAACGCTTCGCACCAACCTGCTAAAACCCATCATACTGTGTAGTTCTGCCTGTACACTAGTCTCTGTTCTCTTCTTCTTCGCATGAATCGGGTGATCAGTTCGCTCCATTGTTTCCGTCGGTCACTTCCTCTAGTCCTCTTTGGCAAACTCTGTCACAAGTGAATGAAGACACCACCTCCATCCTCACTTGGCTGCGTTTTGGTTTTACTCTTTTTGCAACACCCGCGGTCTGTCTACCTTCGCCAAGGGTAGCGACCGTTTCACTTGCTGCACTTAGGTAGAAGAAAGGAAGACACGGCGCACCTCGCCATCCTCTTCCGCACGCTCCCTCTCCTCCTCCTTTTGGCTCAAATACAGCAGAAGTGGAACATTTCCGCCAACAATTCCGCCTCCTTCATCAAACAATATCTGTGCTTCCGGGTCATCCTGCCACACATTTGCCGTAACTGCGTTACAGCCAAACGTCTTAGCTGAAACTGTCCCTTCTCTGCACTGTTTTCCTTTCGCACCCTTGCAGAACTTGACAAGTTTTTCTAGACTTGTCATGGCCTTTTCCATGACCCTTTCCATTACGTCAAGCCGATGTTCCACCTGAACAACCGACTCTTTGCTAGCGAATCGTTCTTCCATAGAAACGACATCTTCCTTGCTAGTGCCTTCCTTGCCTTTCACCATATCAAGCTGTTCACAATCTGCGGCTACGGTAGTCTGTGGAGTGGCTGCCAACGCAGTCACCTTCCGTCCTCCTCCTGGCCTCTTCGTGGTCTGCACATGGATGGGTCTCTCTCTCACAAGAAACGCAAAACAGTTAAGGTGGGGCAGCAACGATGCCTTCTCCTTTTTCATAAAGTCCTATCCAATCACAACTTCAAAGTCATCAAGGGGCACAACGATGAAGTCACTCACCCCTGCCCATTCTCCAATACTTAGATAAATATTTTGAGCCACACCTGCAACTCTCTCAACGCTTGAATTGACTGCCTTGAACATATTTTCTTTCTGTTCAACTTGCAAACCAAGCCTCTTCGCAACCTCCTCGTTAACGAAGTTATGAGTGGCACCACTATCAATTAGTGCTGAAATCTGGTGACCATTCAACTCAATGGGCACATAGCTCAACTCACTGTAATCAGGTTTAGCTGAAATCGGTGTCTCCAAGACAGCGTTCAACACCTGCATCACGCCAACGGATGGTCTACCCTGTTCAACCACAGCCACCTTCTGCGGCCGCAAAGGACAGTCTCTTACATAATGATCCTTTGCGTAGACGAAACAGGAGACTGGCTTTCTCTCCTTCTTTTCACCAACTTGCTTGGGCTTTTCATCCTCACGTTTACCTTGAAACTTAGGCTTACCCGGCTGCTCCCTCTTGAACTTGCTGTGTTGTTGTTTCTTGCCGCCATCTTTGTTGCCTCTACCTTCGTCACGTCTATTTGTTCGGAAGTCATGCAACTTCTCTGCAACAGAAATTGCATCAGCTAGGGTCTTAACTCCTTGTCGTCGCAGGTCCGCTTGTGCCCAACCTTGAAGACCCTTCATAAAGTGATAAAGGTGATCTTCCTCGCTCATATCCTTTATCTCCAACATCACGCTGGTATAGGCTTTGATATATGCCTGAATCTTCATCGTATGACGAATATGCATCAATTCATTCCGCGCAACCCAGCTCTGGTTACCGAGACCAAACTATGCCTTGAGAGTTGCCTTCATTTGCTCCCAAGTCTCAATCCTTTCTGTGATATTTCCTGAAGCTACATCTTCCGCATGGTTCCTCCACCAAAGCTTTGCTGTGTCAGTGAGAAAAATTGCTACCGCATTGACCTTCACCTCATCTGAACATCCGTTCATCTGATCAAGGTACTGTTCAACATCCCAACAGAAATTTCCAAGTAACTTCGAATCACGTGTACCATCAAACGGTTGCAGTTCCTTCATCCTGATTTTCATGGTCGCGCCATCGTTGCCACCACTGTTAGCCAACGCATGTTTAAGCACCGCAATCGTGTCATCTTGGTCTTTGATATGAAGCTGAAGTTGTTCCACAACTTCCTCAAGCTTCTTAACTCTGTCCACTGTATCTTGTTGCACCGCAACGTGCAAAACATTCGTTGCCTCTTTGCACTCTTCAACAACTTCATTGAATGCCTTCTGCATCCTTTACATCTCGTCCCACATAGCTGCAGCCTTTTCTCCATGAGCATAGAGCACTTCACTGAATTGCCCCATGTTCGTCTCAATCGCTGCTAACCTCCGTTTACCTTTGGCCTTAGGCTCCCGTTCTTCATGAACGGACTCCTCTCCATCCGAAGGTGCTTTCGCTTCCGATCCAGAAGCTGGATCTACGTTACGTCTAACCATATTGCCCTCTACTTGGTCCAAGTAAAGAGTCGCGAACCCCGGCTCCTCCGAGTTTCGCTGCTGTACCATCCGCTTCCGTCCACCAATATTTCCCTTCCGCTGCTGTACCATCCGCTTCCGTCCACCAATATTTCCCTTCCGCTGCTTTGGACAGTTTGCAAGGCTGCCAAAGACACCTTCCAGTCAAGCCTCGGTTCCGTCTAACTTCTCTCGCATAGCCTTCGTCGTTTCAATGGACTTGGTCACAAAGTCACCGTTGCCAAAACCGGCTCCTGCACTTCCGTTAACCAACTGAGCGCTTGCCAAACGCTGCTGAAAACCCATGTTTCTGGGTGCCCTGCCAAAGCGTGCCTCTTGCTGAAACTTCTGAGCGCACCTCTGCGGAGTCACCTCTAAGAGCGTCTGGGAGCGCTGTGGAGCGCTCGTTTCCTGAGCATGCACCCTTCTTTGAGCGCCTGTCTCTGCGGAGCATCCAACAATGGAGCACCCTAACTTAGGCGTGCATCCAGTCTATGGAGCTTTTGTCTATCTGCGGAGCGCCCTATGTTGTCTGCGGAACGTCCACCCTACGGCACATCCTGTCTGCGGAGCGCCCACCTTGCGGTGCGCTCTGTCCGCGGAGCGCTCTGTTTGCGGAACGCTCGCCTCTTTGCGGAGCGCCCGTCTGCAGAACGTCCAAGCTGCGGACGCCCACTTCTGAGCCTGCGGAGCGTCTATGAAAACTGTCACCTTCGCTGCAACCACCTGTCGCACGAACTCCTTCAACCTGTGGCTCTGAGCAAAACTTCCCCAACGTCTTAGCTCTGATCTCTGCTATAGATCTTCTTTGATACCACCTGTCACAACTCCACTTAGCCGAGCGCTCTTGACTCGCTAAGAGGGTGTGCGGCACCGTCTAGCAACCTCTCAAGGGCATGGCTAGCTCGATGTTAACTAACGGACTACGCCTTATGCGGAAACATGTTTTATCATTACTTCGTCATTCTTACACAATTGCAAAAACACAAGAAAGTATGGAAGTGTGCGGGTTTCCCAATGCAGAGCTCGTCTTCAATATTTTCACAAGTAAAATAAACAGAGATGCCAAAACCAGCCACTCTCTGGGTGTGCGCCCAACTCGGCTAAAACACACACTTTTACAAAATTGGAAAAACCCAAGTCAACCTCCTTTGAGCGACTAACTTGGCTGCCGAAATGACTGCCGCAAACCCTCACTGTATGCTGCTGCCGCACCGCAGAAAACCCAGAAAACGTGTCTCTATCTGAACTTAGCCTCTGCCGCAGTTCGTCTGAGCACTGTGCCAAAAACGGCTGCCTACGGAACCCCTGCGTGGATGCCCCAGAAACATATGTACGCTTTAGCCAAGCGCACTGTCTACATGAACTTTCCTTGCCTCCTTACTTGGATCCTTAGATGATTTGAAATTACTTGCACTTCGTTTATTTATAGCCTTCTAGGTGTCTTGCCCATGTCAACTTGCCATCTTGCTTACCGCACAAGGCACCCCTTGCCGGTTCACCAAGTTAACTTCAAAACAAACTTGGCCCACTTAACCGTTTTGTTGGTGTCACCCCACCAAGGTGCACTTTGACTTAGGCATTCACGGGTCCACTTGCCGAAGCCTCTAGAGTGCCGTGCGCACACTTTGCTGGTGAGCCGTGCACCCCTTTAATTTGACCGAAGCACCCATCTATTTGATCGTCGTTTGTCGCTAACCGTGCCGTCGTGCGCGCGCGCCCGTTGTCCAACTGCCATCGTCCGCACGCCCGTTGGTTTACTTACCAAATCGCTCTTTTGCCAGAGCGCCCAACTGTCCGCACGTCCATTCGCACATCCATCCGCACGTCTTTCCATCCGCACATCCATCCGCACGTCTGTCCATCTGCACATCTGTTCGTCCGCACACTAGGGCCGCGTGCCCACACCTAGGGTTGCGCACCTGTTTACCGAACGTCTTCACAAGCTTGCATGCCCATCCGCACACTCAAGGGTCGCGCGCTTCAAAGGGGTCGCGCGCCCATCACCAATGTCATCTTTGCCAAGGGGTGCCCGTGCTAAGTCACGTGGGCGCTGACCTTGGGGCGCGCCACATTCCCGACCTTTGTGCCGGTGGTGAATGTGGGCGCTTGCTATCTTTGCCAAGCGAGAGCGCAACTCCATGCCGAACCGTCATGTCCACGACACCTTGCTCAAGTCTGTCGCCACTTAGGTGTGCTGAAAAACGTGGCCGTGACACAAGGTGCGCCCGTTGGTTTACTTACCAAATCGCTCTTTTGCCAGAGCGCCCAACTGTCCGCACGTCCATCCGCACATCCATCCGCACGTCTTTCCATCCGCACATCCATCCGCACGTCTGTCCATCTGCACATCTGTTCGTCCGCACACTAGGGCCGCGTGCCCACACCTAGGGTTGCGCACCTGTTTACCGAACGTCTTCACAAGCTTGCATGCCCATCCGCACACTCAAGGGTCGCGCGCTTCAAAGGGGTCGCGCGCCCATCACCAATGTCATCTTTGCCAAGGGGTGCCCGTGCTAAGTCACGTGGGCGCTGACCTTGGGGCGAGCCACATTCCCGACCTTTGTGCCGGTGGTGAATGTGGGCGCTTGCTATCTTTGCCAAGCGAGAGCGCAACTCCATGCCGAACCGTCATGTCCACGACACCTTGCTCAAGTCTGTCGCCACTTAGGTGTGCTGAAAAACGTGGCCGTGACACAAGGTGCTTTAAAACAGCGTATGGGGGAGATGTTGTCAAGTAAATAAAGTAACACTACATTATAAAAAATAAAAAGTAATTAAAAAAACCCATGTTGACTCACAAAATAAAAAATAATTACACCTCAAGAAAATAGATCTTTCTAGATACTTGATAAATCCAAGTTTAAAATAAATTTATGTTGATAATTAATATAGATAATTAAATTATGTCTTCTAACATTTAAATTATGCAATTCCCACAATTAATATAATTAATATATAACTTATTTTTTAATTTTAAAATTTCCAATTAAAATTGAAACAAAACAAACTTAAAAAAGTCTTTAATTAAAACACAAAATATTTACACCACTTGGTAAAAAAAATAAAACAAACTTATTAAAAAAATAAAATTAAAACACATAAGATTTAAACTACTCCGTAAAAATTAATTTAAATTATGGCAAAGAAGCAATTGCCCATGCATCATACCTTTAAAAACAAAGCACCAAGAAATATACGTTTAAAACTTTCACCGCAAGGTATAATTTTCTAAATAACAATCCGGAGTCATTAATATCCTAAATTCTAATCACAGGTCAGAAGTAGTAAGGCTTGGATTATGGTTCATTTAATGTATACAACTAAGCACATTCTCTGCATCTTGTCCGTCCATTTCCCAAAATAAAATTAAGAGACCATTAATATGCTGGATTATTAGCGTAATTATGGAAAGTGAACAGCTAGCATCTCGGAGTAATTATTGGGCTGCTAGCCCCCTTATAAAAGTGAACAGCAAAAATTGTATTTTTTCTAGATATAAAAGGGCTGTTGGCAACCGTAAATATGCATTGGAGAGCTATACTCATACCCTCAGTCAAGAGATTTGGATTTTTCTTAACCAGTTTATCTATCATGGCATCCGCCATTACTGTCTTTCTCATCGCTTCTCTCATTGAATCATGTGCTCACAGTTACATCCGAGGTACTTGATATACAAATATTTTTGTTTCTGTAACGCATTATCTCTACTCTTACTTTATGATGAATGATTGCAAAATTCTTGCACGTATTTTGTGTTTGCAGGGGCTTCTGCGGCCACGTTTGTGATAACCAATACCTGCCAGCAAACAGTTTGGGCAGCGAGTTTAAACCCAGACGGGGGCCAAGAGATTCAGACGGGGCAGTCATGGACTTTCGACGTACCCGCCGGCACGCAGGCCGGGAGGATTTGGGGGCGAACCGGTTGCACTTTTGATGCGTCGGGAACCGGCAGCTGCGCGACTGGTGACTGCGGTGGGCAATTGCAATGCCAGATCTCCGGCGCCATCCCCGCCAGTTTGATCGAATACACGCTCAACGGAAATCAGAACCAGGACTTCTACGATATATCGCTCGTCGATGGCTTCAATCTGCCGGTTTCCATTGCTCCCAGCACGGCCTCATGCATCACCGTTTCCTGCAGTAAAGATATAAACGCTGATTGCCCGCCTGAGTTGAAGGTAGACGGAGGTTGCAAGAGCGCCTGTGCAGCTTTTCCTACAAACGATCTCTACTGCTGTCGCGGTACTTACGTTAACAACTGCCCTCCGAGCAATTACGCGACGTTTTTCAAGCAGGAGTGCCCCCAAGCCTATAGTTATGCCAAGGACGATCAGACCAGCACCTTCGTTTGCCCGGGCGGTTCCAACTACCAAGTAGTCTTTTGCCCTTAATTATCTGCTTAGCGAGTAGTTTCTTAAATAAAGATACTGCATATTGGGTATGCAAAGAAATGAAGTCGGATGATGTATCTATCATTCACGTTTGTATCATTTCTAATATACAAGGAAAGAATTTTATTTCCAATTACAACCTTCTCATGCAAATGTTTGAAAAAATGAAATTTATCCTCCCTAAATAAGAAAAACGTTTAAATTATGCTGTCAACGTCGCAAAATTAATCCTATGGACTCGCTTTCTCCTACCTTCCCGAAAGTAAAAAAGGAAAAATCTCACACAAAAAAAACAATATAACACCCCAGTTTTGAACTTGTTTGCATTAAATGTATATGATGTAAAAATTGTATTTAATTGAGGTGTGGAGCTATAGGAAAAAGTCCCACCATCGATTTAGTATTTTATGTTTCGGTCGATTAAAAATCGTTGCCGATGGTATTTTTGTGCTAGTCAACACATTATAATTTCGAATCATCATGTAAATATGCAATTAATTAAAAACCCACAACCAGCTATGTCAATGCAACAAATGATGAGATGGGGGCATGATTTCCTAAGGATAAGGGGGGGTATTTAACCTTTGGGGCCAATGGGGAAAAGCCAAATATCAAAGGGAGAACCCATCAAACTGTCAACTACCTTTGTCTTATTCACCCAATCATTTAGTACTGCCAGAAGTTGGTTGAGTTGGTTATTGCATGGGATGGGCAAGGTATAACAACCCAAAATTCAAATGGTAGAAGCCATCAGTTTTTGGGAAATGCGTTTTGACTCCTTGGGTAAGTAAAAAGCCTAAAAACGTATTCCATTCTACCATGCTTTCATGTTTTCCTCACCAATTTCCTTCACGTGGAGCTCTGGGAGGTAGCTGGAACTTCATGTGTGTGAAACCATTCACGTTTTTTGTTGTTACCTCATTTTGGCTAGGCTGGGAAATCATTTTTTGGTGATTATCAGTGGATGAGTTTCCTTCCCCACGTTTTTGTTGCATTTTTCCCCATTGTTTCCAAGATAGAAATCATTTTCTGGAAATTCCCAGTGAGGGGAAGAAGAGACCCACGATTTTGGGTGTTGTTGAGTCCATTTTGGCCACGTTAGGGCCAAAACGTCCCTAGAAATCGAATTGTTGTTAGGGGGTCTGTTTTACCAATCCTGGAAATTCGCTTTTGTTGCCCAAATTGTTTTTGCTCAAACCCAGAAATAATATTGTGTTGTGGGTGCATCTTTTGGATTTGGCTTGCATTGAATTGGGAGTGGCAATGGGGTCTGATCATCTTGATAAACCTAGTGTGTGAAGAAACCTCACAGACAGATCTAGGGGGGTTGGTTTTCTTCTTTTCACACCCTGAATATCACTTGAAGGGAAGCCATAGAATGAGGGACTGTGTAGCAGAGAAGGGGATGCTTCCTTGTGTTGGGTGGGTAGATGTTTAGAAGCCAGGATATATTTGGTGCAGGTGTCCATAGCTCCGGGGATGAGCTCACTAGCTTAATAGTCAACCTTTCTAGCTCCTCTGCCGCCTAATAAACCCAACTCTGTTTGGCTTGGCTGAAATTTGATATACCTTTGGCTATGTGTGAGTATGCTAGTGTTCCCTTATTCCTTGTGGGAATCATGCCTAGCTCAGGGGTGGCAGTGGTGCTGAGAGATTGATGAGCACACTATCCTATGGTTGATTGGAAGGTTGCAGCGGCATAGCTGGTTGTGAGACAAGCTTCTTCTCAAGATAAGTGTCTCTTGTGTTAAAATCTCTACAAGTGTAATTTTTTTAATGAATTATATGAACATGTCGAATGATTTGAATGAATGAATTTTTCTTCTGTTGTAGATTGCATTATGCATCTATATATGTTTATGTTCAATGCATTTTTATTATGTCAATGTTCATGGGGCCTAGTTTCCCCGTCTAATTGATAGCAGCAATGCCTTGGTTGCATCCTCTCGGGCGGGAGGGGACATGACAAACCATAATTAGGTCAAATAAGTTTCCAATGCATAAATTTTGACATGAATGGTCAGATATATCTTGAGTTAGGAAAAAACCCTTAGTTATTAACTTAAAATGAACTCCAACAATCCTAAAATCAAGGAAACACTTCCCAAATCAAGGAAGGTTCCCCAAAATTTGTGAATGCACATAACTTAGCTAAGAATGGACATTAGGGTTTTGTTTCATGTGGAAAATAAGGTGGTTTGGTACCCTTAGAGTTAAGTAGAATCTCTAAGGTGACTTAGGTGGTCAAAATGAGTGTGGTTGGGTCCTCAAGAGTCATGAAGTCAAGTTCTATGTCATTAGGAAGGAGAATGATGTTATGGAGAGGTTTTTTACTTTAACGAACATTATTAGATTTAGGGGGATTCTTTATTGCTATGGTTTTGATCTTGTGAGTATAAAGGGTATTTGGGATTTGCAATAAACCTATGTTGGAGTGGTATATTTGCACAATGAATCTTATGCAAAGAAAATGGTCAATAGTTCAAGAAGAGAAATAAATAACTTTAATAGATAGAGCTTTGAGTTATAGATGTTGAAGATGGAATCTCTTCATGTAGTTAGAGATCAGTGGATTGTTATGGATCCAAGTACATATAGCACTAGTATGTCGAAAGAAGATTGGGAAAAGATGAAGAGTAAAGAGAGAAGCATGATTCAACTTTGCCTCTTAGATTCATTGCTATTTAATGTTTTTGGATAGGACAATGCAAATAAGTTGTATGATAAGCTTGGGAACTTGTATTATTCAAAGTCATCGATAAACAAGTTATTTCATTGAAAGAAGTTGCCACACCATGATAGATAATCTAAATGTCTTTAATACTATGGTAAGTCAAGTGGGATATGTTCATATTAATATGGAGGAAGAATATAAGTTTATTATCTTTTAATGTTCTTTACTAGACTCTTGGGATAATCTGGTAGCAGAAATTGGTAGTACCACTCCACATTAAAGTTTGAGGATGTTGTTGCACCCTTGTTATCAAAGGAAATGAGGAGGAAATCCATGGAGGGCGTGACTAAGGATGTTCTACATGTGAGAGGTCATTCCTAAGAGAGAAATAATAGGTATTTTGGGGGCACATTTAATTCTAAAGGGAGATCTAAATATCTAAGACAATATGAAAAGAAATGATGGAAATGTAGTAAATATAGGAATTATAAGGAAAAATGTAGATTTAAGAGTGTTGATAAAGGTAAGGGACCTAATGATGTTCCTTCCATAGAAACAAAACCATATACAGACGAAGGAGGTGATGTTTACTTGGCATATACATCTACACAATGAGATCATGATGTATGGTTGATTGTCTTAGGATGTATGGTTGATTGTATTAGGTGGTTCATTCCATATGATGCCTCATAGGGAGCAATTTTGTAAATATGAAAAGTACAATGGAGGTGATATTTACCTAGGATATGACTTAACAACCAAAATCATAAAACATGGAAGTGCCAATTTTCTTCTCAAGGATGGAAGGATTAGAACGCTTCCTAGGGTTTTGCATATTCCAAATATTACAAGAAACCTGATATCTAAATTTAAGATGGGTGATGCAAGTGTGCATATTGTATTTGAAATAAGATACCAAAGATGGACGAGGAGAATGGGTGTTGACGTGGGGAGTTTGGATTGGAATTATGTATAAGTTATTAGGAAACACTTTAATTAATGGTTGTAATAGTCCAATTGTTTCTAAGGATATCAATGTAGAATACATGACCCTTATTGTCCCTCTATATAAGACAATGCCATGGCATTAAAAAACAGGACATATTGGAGAGAAGGTCTTGTGAGAATTAAAAGGTAAATGTATGGCTGAAGGTATGTTTGGTTAGTCATTCAATTTTGATTTCTTTGAAGATTTCATATATGGTAAACATAACTGCATGAGATTCCCATATAGTACTACAAGTGCAAAATGAATTTTGGATTTAATACACAAGGATTTGCTTGCATGTATTTGCGTTCCATCGCTAGGTAAATCTGTGTATTATATTTCATTCATTGATAATTTCTTGAGGAAAACTTGGGTTTATTTCTTCCATAAGAATTTGGAGGTTTTCAATAAATTTAAAGATTTTAAAGCTCTTGTTGAAAACTATGTAGAAAATAAAATAAAGGTGTTGAGGGCATATAATGGTGGAGAGTTTTAGGGAAATAAACTCGAGGAATTATTTAAGAATCATGGAATAGTAAATAAAAAGACTGCTCCTTACACACCTCAATAGAATGGAGTTGCGGAAAAAATGAATAGGACATTGATGGAGAAGGAAAGGATCATACGGTGTAGGGTTATCACACAAATTTTGGGTAGAGGAAATAGATACTCCATGTTGGTAAATCAGTCACCTACATTAGAACTAGTTGACAAAACTCCAACGAAGCATGGATCGGTAAAAAACCCTCTCTTAAACATCACATATTTTTTTGTTGTGATGCTTATGTGTATGTTCCAAAGGAACATAGGATTAAGTTGGATAATGAAGGTGAAAAATTGTCTTTATTGGTTATAAAGATGGTATAAAAGGTTATAAACTTTGGAACCCAATTACTAATAAGATGTTGTTTATAGTCAATATGTTATTTTAGAGAGGTTAGAGTTTGTCACAAATAGGAAGTCCAACCTAAAGAAGCAAAACCAAAGACTATAGAGTTTTAGTTGGAGTGTGAAGAATGTGACCTAATAGAAGAAGATGAACTAGAAGAGGAAGAACCTCAAGTTTTAGGCTTGAGGAGATTTGATTGTGAAGGAAGCAAGTTAGAAAGGTATATACCACCTTATTTCCACTCTATTTTTTATTTACCTATTACTAATGATATCTCTTAGATCTATTACGGAGGTATGGTTAAAGAAATGGATTTAGAGAATATTCAATTTTGGAGGAAGGATATGGTTAAAGAAATGGATGCCTTGGATAAAATAATACTTGGGATCTAATTGAGTTGTCAACAAAAATAAAAACTATTGGTAACAAATGGTAAGAAGAAGTTGAACGCACAAGGTAAGGTGAGAAGTACAAGAATTTCCTAGAAGATAAGGTTTATTCTTAGGCGCAAGGAATTGATTTTGGGGAGATTTTTTTCTCTTATTTATAACTTAAATTATATTAGAATTGTTTTGTCTATTTTTACTACTTTTGATCTTGGAGTAGAGAATATGGAAGTGAAAACAACATTTATGCATGGCGACTTGTACAAAGAAATCTACATGAAACAACTAGAGGGTTTAGTAGTAAAAGGAAATAAGGTGTTGGTTTGCAAGATAAAGAAGTCCACGTATGGATTAAACGATAACCACGAATGTGGTATCGAAAGTATGAAACTTTTATTATGAGACTTGGTTTTTCAAGAAGCAGAGCTAATAACTATGTGTATTCCAAGCAAGTTGGTGATGATTTCATTTATGTGTTATTGTATGTTGATGATATGTTGCTAGTTAGAAACAACTAGGAAATCATTAAGGATGTTGAATCCCATTGTATTGTAAGTTTGATATGAAAATGATTGGTTCTACAAATTTTATTTTGGGCATGGAAATCAAAAGAAATTGGGCCAATAGAAGACTTTGGTTAAGTCAGAGGAAATATGTCAAGACAATAATACAAAGGTTTAATATGTAGGAGTGTAAACTGGTAAAGGTACCTATTCTTTTAGGTGCAAAGTTATATGTAGATAAGTGTCCCAAGACTTAAGAAGAGGTGGAAGACATGTCATGTATTCCCTATGTTAGTGTTGTTGGAAGTTTTATATATGTTATGGTCTATACTAGACCAAACATTTCCCATGCAAAAGAGGTTTAAGTAGATATATGTTGAAAACCAGAGATTGGTAGTAAAATTAAACCATGAATTAAACTATCTCACAATGACAAAATAATACATAGATTTTTAAAATAATGAGTGGATATGTAAAAGTGGTCCTGAATTTAGGGAATGATGCATATTGGTAAATAAAAAAGGATAGGATAATGTGATATACAACACTAGGACTATCACGATGGTTGGTTACATGCGGCACTCATTACACTTTATATAACCATTTCACAAACAAAAGCAATGTCTTGTGAACATGGCTGTGATTTTAGTTGGATTGTGCATGGTTTTGATGTCATTTGTTGCTATTGTTTGATGTCATTTGTTGCTATTGGGCCGATGCACAATCATGGACTCCTTTAAGGACACTTTAGATGCCACATAATACTGGAATAAACAGAAAAATATGACTTTAGGTGACAATTAGGGGTACTTCCCTAACTTATTTGAAGATGAAGTAAAAAGAGAAAAGATAGGTAATTGAATCAGCTTTCATAATATATAGCATTTATGCAGAGAAAATGTGTTTAAATGATTATAAAATTAGTTTCCGTGAAAGTGGGTTTTCAAATTTTCAGCACATCTTAACATATATGTTTGTGCGGGTGCAGCAATATATGAGATAAATGATGTCCATTTGGGATAAAATCTTGCAGACATATAAAAGACATATGGGCCTAGTGCAACACTATTTATTCGGAATTTTTCATGAATTATTTATTATTATTATTAATTATTGAAGTCAGAAAAGTTTGAAATTAAAACCTTATGTTCAGGTGCAACACTTTAGGGGGAAAAATTAATGAAATCCTTGATTTATTAATATAAGATCATAGAGCTTGATCTCATCTAGTGCACCATATAGTTTTTTTGGGAAATGGTGATGGAAATCAAAAGTTATATAACAAACAATCAATGTATGTATTTTCAAAAACTAACGTGTGTCATTTAGAAAAATAATTATAAATAAATAAAACATAGTTTTGAAGGAAAAAATTACATATTCAGAATCGTCATTTCGTACTCTACAATATTGTATATTTTCATAAAAAAATATTGTGTATGTCATATCAAAACACGCCATCTAATCTGAGCATATTGATAGAGTTCTAAAAGACAAGCAATAGCCCTAGTTGATTTGTCCTAGCCAATAGGTTCGGTATTCTGAAGCTGCTTCCAAACCTAATGCCAAACCTTAATCTCACCAATTATTTAAATTTTAAAATAATGCATATGCGATATAATCTATAGTGGGAACCCACCACCCATACAACTTCGAAGTAGCTAGTGACATTGTGAATCTAGAAGCCATAACACATAAATTAGCTCTGAACATAATTCTATATATCGCATCTGCGTTACAGCATATTAATATCGCATATGCGATATAACGCATATGCGATATGAATAATCTATAACGGATATGCGATATAACGCATATGCGATATAGCTTATTCATATCGCATATGCGATATAACGCATATGCGATATGAATAAGCTATATCGCATATGCATTATATCACATATCCGTTATAGATTATTCATATTGCATATGCGTTATATCGCATATCTGTTATAGATTATTCATATCGCATATGCGTTATATCGCATATGCGATATTAATATGCTGTAACGCAGATGCGATATATAGAATTATGTTCAGAGCTAATTTATGTGGCATGGCTTCTAGATTCATAATGTCAC
>LPNX010090150.1:123237-155380 GCA_001517045.1 Pseudotsuga menziesii | reverse complement strand
AAACACGGAATTGCATAAACAAATCTCCTAACATCATTCATTTCTACATCACGCTCTATAACTCATTCATTTCTACGACACACTCCATCCATGGGATAGAAAATAGCTATGCGATTTCTACCATTAAGTCTTCTTTGGATTTTAAGTGAAGCTAAAAGTGTGACATTGCCGTATTTTCCCTAAAATGAATTGCTACAACATGTTTAACATGGAATACCTCAAATGCATTTCTACAATGGATCTCTAAAATGCATTTGAAATTCAAATACGATTCACAAAACACAAATAACATATACCTAATGTGCTATTTAAAAATCTATTTAAATTTTAACCAACATTGATCTTCTTTGACCTCCTTAACATGAAATTGAGGTAGTTCCCAAAGGGCAAAAACTATCTGGTTCAATTCTATCTTCAACATCTCCTCACGTGTATTCCAACAGGGTTACCCACAAGTGTTGGGGCTTCGACCTGATGTTTAAGGTATTAGATTTGAAAGCATTGGATCCGAGATCATTGCTCCTGGTAGTCATCATTATGTTCTTATCCAATGTAGAAGAAATTATCCTTAGCATGAACCTTGAATAATCACTATTCAAGCAACTATCGTGTTATTGCTTAAAGGGCATGTTAATGAAGTGACGAAATATTAATGGTTGCAAAATGTGGTTGCAGAGATGGGATGTGAAACAAAATCTCAAGAAAATCTCCAGTTCAAGTTCAAGTTCATGTTCTCTAACGAGCACACTCATCCTCCAAATCCTAAATTTTCTTTTCCTGTTGGAGTAGAATATTCATTACAATTGCATTTTGAAAAGCCTGATGATGCTCCAAGTCATGAGATTTAGCGGTGAGAGAGAAAAATGAAGTACCTTTTCCTTTTATAAGATCTTCATATCACCTCATAAGCCTCCGAATTTATTGAATGTCCCTCTGATAGGCTGAGGGGTGACCATTACCCATGGAACAATGAACAATTCCCCTTACAAACACAACAAGCAGATGATATACCAAAACAGTGAATGCTTGAAGTCCTAATATGTTGGGTTCCTCCAAATGATACCAAACAAGATTGAATGGGTAGAAAATTCCCATAGTTTCCCTATTTTCCTCTATGCATGGGAGGTTAGCTAATACCCTCTAAAATGGGGAAAATGCCAAAACTCCAAAAGGTCTCCACTGGAATTCTCAGCCTCAATTGAACATACAAACACCCACAACACAACAACAGACCCAAAACAGAAATTTTGGTGTTGTACTTGACCATAAACCAAATATCTATAGGCTTGAAGCCCGATTTAAATCTCCCACTACACAAAAGTACTGTAATTATCCAAATATTCCTAGACAGAGCTACAAAGGTGTCGAACGCATGTTGTATCCCAACTCTCCTTGTTTCCAAAAAGGGGTGGAAAGAGCCAACTAAGAAGAGCAATGGCAACCTCTGCCAAGAAAACACAAGAGCCCACGAACTCAAACAAACAATCATACACTAGTGACCCTAAAGACACAAAATTGGTACCTTGACACTGATCATACATTCTAAGAGCTGTAGGAGAACCAACAAAAAATTGGAGTAGCAGGTCTTCTCTAAAGAACATTAATTTTGTTGTTGAAACTATTACAAGGTTGTGTCCACACCATTTTCTTATTCTTGGTAAGGGTGTGTCTGTGTTTGTGTTGTGGTTTTACTTTTGATCATACAGGTTATATAACATGTTCCAAATGTTCTGGGGAGTAGGGTATGCACAGGCATTAGGTACACCCTTCTCAAATCAAAATCAATTGAGGATATATGCACATTGCAAACAGAGAATATATGAGACATTTTTTTTTATGCTTGGTAGGGGGTGTTAAAGAAAAGAATAGAGCAGAAACAGTACGGGTAGATGATTTCCTTCTCATTATTCAGATGTGTTTAAATAGGAAGTACAAAATAGTATTACTGTGGGTGAATACCACAGTTAGGTAAATACCGCTGTGGGTTACCTACTCGCTAATCTAACCACGATGAGATTACTCTCTTCAACACACCCCCTTAATCTCAACTGGCAGTACATCATCAGCACTGTCTATGCCTAAGTGCTCTCTATGATATACAAATGCAAATGTTCCCAATGGTTTGGTGAACATGTCAGCTAACTGCTCCTTAGAGCCATAAAACCGTAAAGAAATTTGTTTTTCATTGACTAACTCACGAATGAAGTGATAGCAAGTGTCAATGTGTTTGCTTTTTCTATGAAATACATTATGTTTAGACAACTGTATTGTAGAGTTATTATCACAGAAAATAGAAGTGGGATCTTTTGGAGTGTGTCCCATATGTTTCAACAGTCTTCTTAGCCAAGCTGCATGGCAAGCTACTGTGGTGGCTGCTACATATTCTGCTTCTGCAGAAGACATGCTCATAATGGGCCGTTTCTAAGATGCCCAAGAGATTAGATTTGTACCCAAATGGAAAGCACAACCAGATTTGTACCCTGCAGCTTGTCGCATTCCCTAACAACCAACGTTTTCAAAGAAGTCAAATGTTCCGCACCAATCAGCTCTTGTATCTGGTGGCATTCTTTGACAAATAGTATTCGGAGCTTAGTGAGATGGCCCAACCCTTGTATGCTCTGGAGTTTGTGGCACCCGGTAATATTCAACATCTCCAAAGAAGTAAGTTCCACATTAGGCAGCTCTTGTATCTCGCGGCATTCTTCCACAAGTAGTGTTCGGAGCTTTGTGAGCTCGCGCAACCCTGGTAAGCTCTGCAGCTTCTGGCATCCGCTAACATCCAACGTCTCCAAAGAAGCCAAATGTTCCACACCTGGCAGCTCTTGTATCTCACGGCATTCTTTCAAACATAGATGTTTCAGTAGAGATAACTTCCCAAATGACTTTGGAAGCATTTGCAGACTAAAAGCACCTTTCAAATCGATATATTCAAGATTTGTTAATTCTCCGAAGGAATCCGGAAGCGACGTCATTCTTGAACACTTTCTCAACTCTAAGTATTTCAAGGAGAGTAGAAGAGAAAGTTCTTCTGGCAAACTTCTGAATTCGAGTGGTCGGTCATCTAAACATTTCACTATAATCTTTTCAAGGTGTTTCATTTGACCTATGGATTTTGGAAACACTGAAAGGGGAGCAAAGATATTTATCTCCCGCAACTGTAGTGGAGCCTGCAAGGTTCATGTTTCAACATATTCAAATGATATTCATCTATAAATTGAAATGAAAGGAAGGAATAATAAAGACACGCATTTACATGCCTGAGATTGATCTGGACGCCACAATTCTGTTAATTTGCTCCCCTCAACTTCTAAAACGCGTAAATTCTCAATGGGAATCCAGGAAGGCAGATAAGAGTAGGGGCAGTTATACCAGCGTAGCCATATGAGACCTAGTGATCCTACTCTCGTCAGTATGTCTTCGACATAACCATCTTGAGCTGCAACAAATTTCAAATTCTTTGGACCATGGAACACCTCAGGACTGCGTCTGTCGTATGTCATTTCTGAACGTAAACAAGCTTCAGTTTGATTGCTCAGGTCTCGAAAGTCAACGCGAGGAATCATCGTAATGCCACGAAATTGGGATAATCTCTTTTCCCCCCCCTGTTCATTCATGAAAGATATAAAATACCGAGATGCATTTTTCTGAAATGGAACTGTTAACAAAGTAAAGTGCAAGATTTATATAAAATATGGAAGATGCACCTCTCTTACGAATAAACTTCCTTAGGAATAAACATAAATATAAAGATGTTAAACCGAGGACAAAAGTTTGAAGTGTTGCAGAAGCACTTACAGATGACGATTGCACCAACAAATCATTAATGTTGTTGGTCGTCTGATGCCAGAGCCGACGTGGCGTTAATCCCTTGGCGATATTTCTTCCAAAATCCTCAAGGTAACAATGCATCTTTATCTTATTTTCACGGTCTACCTCTACAAGGCACTTCAACTCAAGACTCTCAAAGGTCACTAAACCACATATTCTTGCTGTCGTATCTCTGTCTTCTCCTATGAAGAAGCAAGCAATATCTAAGAATATTTGTTGTTCTTCTTGATTAAGTGAGTCATATATTTGCTGTTCCTCTTGAGCAAATGGGTCATAACTTATTTGATGTAGTTTACAGTTGGCAAGCCCATTCAATCGCTCTAGCCACAAAGATCTGTTTCCACCACAGAGAAGCCCCCCTAACGCTTTCAACGATAATGGCAATCCATTGCAGGCCTTTAGAAACCCATCTAGAAGATCTGCAAATCCCGGTTGTGGATGTGGCTGACTGAAAGCAGAGAAGCATAAGAGCTTTTGGGAGTGTTCTCTACTAAGCCCGTCCAGATGATAAATTGACGAATCTACTATGCCTGATCTTTTAAGGAGATCCTTGTCCCTAGAAGTAACCAAAATCAAACTCTTTGGGTGAAGGACATACTTCATTGACAAGAAGCTATCAAGTTCAGCTGCATCATCTAATATTAGGAGAGCCTCACAGAATGAGATGAGATGTTTAAATAGCATTATCCATTGATCGGGATCCCGATGTTCCAATGATCGTTGTTCAATGACATCACTATGCGAGTGATTAGGAGAGAGTATAAATCCAAAACCCTTCGCATAAGATAAAAAAGCATATTCTTTGTAATATTTTCTATTGCGTGTGAAGAATAGATTGGCCAACGCCGTTTTTCCAATTCCCGCTGCACCGACAACTCCCACAACATTCGCCTCCACACGCTCCTCGTGCTGCAATAGCACCGCCTTTTCAAAATCTACTAATTTTTCTACCAATCCAAAATAACCCACAGGATCACTTTCCACCAAGACTACGGAGCTTCTTAGCACATTTTCCTTGAGAACACCTTTCACTACGCTGTGCACTTCAGAGCTGTGCACAACTTGGTGACGTTCTGTAACGTTTTTCAAAACTTTTTGGACAATCTCGTCTAAGACATCTTCCTCGATTCTGAAGATTCATTTAAACAATAAATTTATTAAACTACCATACGCCAAAGCGTGCGAATTGAAACACTGAAAAGAACTTCCGCATCTCTAAAATAAACGAAATTTCGGTGGTCTATAATGAACGAAATTATTTTTCAAAATTATGATTTAGCAAGTTGATTTAGGGCATAAAATACAAATGATAAAATTTGTATGTATTTTTGTTTTTTACTAAAGAGTTGTATAATATTTTTATTTAATGAGGAAAGAGTGAAAACATACACGGTGAAAAATGCTCTAAAAGCTTGTAGTTCAAATATAAATAAAGATAAATTTAAAAAAAAAACAATTAAAACATAACTCAACAAACATTTAGAATTTGACTGTGTTTATAGTTATATAAACATTGAGTAGGTTATATATATATATATTGTTTGAAATGAAAGAATCTATCTTATACTGTTTTGTAACAAATATGTGATTTCTAGTAGAAATTGAACAATTGGTTTTCACCAACTAAGAAAAGAAGTTTGTTTACATTTCAAGAGTTGTACACAAATATCGTTGTCATATTACGCTAATACGACCTTTGTGAAACATTGTAGTGAAATTCAAGAGGACGACATTATGTGAAATTATTGAATTAACATAAATTATATGGTAAGTAGAGCAAGTGCAACATTTTTAAAAGGCCAAAACTGAGAAGCAAATGCAGTATCTATCTTTAGTTTCAAGATGGAAGTGGCCGCACTACGATCCATCGTTGTGAGAGGCATTGCCTCAATCACAAAAAACATTTTTTTTTTAGAGATATCCCACTAACATTACAAAAATCCAAACCAAGGGCCATAACATTTGGAGTGAGCACAGATTGAAGAAATGAGAAGAGGGAGCCATCTTCGTTTTGTGGGGTCCCTATTTTACACTATAATTCCCTTGTCTAACTTGATTGCATCATTGGCAAGTTGATCTGCAACTGAATTGTTGAGATGCGTGAGGTGCATAAATTTCACGCTTGAAGATTCCAATTAATACACTCATAATTCCTACCTTGTATATTCCCTTCCTTAAGTTTTTTCCCTTTATATGCTTTATGACAAGAAACAAGTTTCTAAAAATTATAATATGTTATAGTTGAAGACTCTTCACAATTTCTCTATGTATAAGGAAGGTGTATATTTCACCCTAGTTACTTGTTGCCACACCTATACTCATGAAAATTTCATTAATTCTTTTCCATCAAGATTCAAAAAATCCCTACACTTTCCACTCCTTAGCATTACTTATATAATATTCTATTAACATAAATTCTAATTATAGAAAAAAATAGAATCATATTTACGAAACACCCCAAAGCTAGGAAATGAAACATACCTTCCGTTCATTTTAGACATACCGAAGTTCTTTCCGGTGTTTCATTTCCCTCGCTTCGAGGGTATGCTAGTCCTGTATATTTTCATTTCATCAAATAATGTTGACCTACTAAGCTTTTTGCTTCACTTCGCTTTGTTTTGATCTTTGTATGTATTTTTCTCGTAGACACACATGGTTCTCTTTGATGTGTGGTCCATGTTCAAACTGCCTATGGTCGCTTTCCCACCTCTTACGCTCGAAAATAAATAAATGGGCACATATTTCCACACATTCATCCATATCAACCCTCCCTCCCACCCGGACTGACATGGTGATGCACAGTCTCCTTCACGCATGTTCCAATGGATTGCAAGAAGCCAGGTTGCCCGAGTAATCTTGTATATAAATATGAGTGGCGGGCCTTGGAAAATTACCGACACATGGAAGTTGTGTGTCGATAGCGAATCTCAACACATTCATGCCACTCTTCCTCCGTTGCAAATCACACTGTGATAATTTACTACTGTCGGAGCTTGGAATTATCACTACACGACCTTTCTTTCTCAATTTATCTCCTCTAAGTGTGGAGTGGCACCATGGCCTCTAGATGTAGTGAGGAAGCGATCATATCTTGAATAATGACAGAGAAGAGGACATGAGTTATATGCAGCTTGAAAAGTTTGCAGGCCACGTTTCAGTGTCCAAGTACAGTTAATGATCTGTAAATTTATTTTAACTTCCCTCACCAAACTGAAGAGTCTTCCACAAGCTTCATGTGTATTGCTTAGTATTATATAGAGATTTTTATTCTTCCATAATTAGCTATACTCGACCTTAAAGAAGTTGTTTCTTTGAATCCTGCTTTGTGTGATCCAAGTCTATTAAGCGAAAGGAGGAACAGAAGAAACTTCGAGTCATGAAGATACAAGATTTTCTTGGCTAACTGCGATGGGTTGGTTTTGGGGCTCGCTCAAATTTATATATTCTTTCACGCTACCATCGACTGCTAAAGATATTATCCACTTTATTGAGTTTCACCTATCGTAATACCCGCTACCCATTTTGCAAATAGGGGCTCCTAGAAAGAAGCCCAAGAAGCTTCATTTTATTAGGAACTATCAGTCGAAAGAGCATACCAGAGGGTACGCCTAGAAACTTTCTTTTATGGATACTCCACACTTTTTCTCTAGAAAATTTCCCTTCTCTCGAGTGGCTCCCTTCCAGTGACTACATGATCTACATTTTGTCGATTTCTAAAAGAGATCCAGTTTATCTTTCTGGCCTCGGCATCAAAAGACTCTGGCTAAGAAATTATGTCCATAGCGAAGATCCTCGTGCTGTGTTGTGTAATTCAAGCCGGTTAAGAGAACGTAGGAGCAAACGAAGGTTAGAGTCGCTAGGCCGTAAGATTTTCACGGGCTTGGCAGTGAAAAATCTTGGTAAGATAAAGAAATTGTGTCCAAAGCAAAGCTCTTCAAACGGCAAGGCCTTAATATTTTCACAGACTAGGAAGCAGAAGAGCTTGACAAAATCAAGAACTTGTGTCTTTAGCGAAGATTCTCGTCCTGCATTTTTTTATTGAAGTCGGTAAAGTGAAAGGAGCAGCAGACATAAGTTAAGGCGTAAGATTTGCAAAAGCTCAGCAGAAGAAGTGCTTGTGAAAAAAATCATTTGTGTCTAAAGAAAAGGTCATCATGGTTTATTTGGATGATAGCTGCTAGCCCAATTCCAAATCACGTCATCAATCATCATGGACAACAATCGAAGATACTCAACATATCCTTAGATCGAAAAGATGAGCTACCATCAATTTAGATATAACAGTCTCATGCATACCATGAGGCGGCGTGTATGCATCCAACAAAGAGAATTTCAACTGCTTGGAGGAAGAGGTCACGGTGCTGAAGAAACTGGAAGTGTTGATAGACAAGGAAAGTATGGTTACATAATATGGAATTCAAGTGCAGATACTTAGAGAGATGATTCTTCTTCCCCAGTGTGTTAGAAGAACGACAGAGGAAGTCATGGACATTTCATTTTATAATGGAAAAAAACAATAGTGTTAGATAATGGATCGCAGTCACTAAAAGAGGATCCCAACCAGTCACTAAAAGAGTTGATTCGCTTACGCTCTTAAAAGAAGTAAGGTTTATTTTTCTTTTTCATGGAGATTGGAGAAGTAAGGCCTCTTTCTTCTCAATGAAATAGCATACTTTTGTTTGGTTCCTAAAGATGTGGATACCAGTTTATAGCGAGCACTTCATATACACAAATATGAACCACTAATAGTGTCAAAGACAGATCTAACGCTCTTTAGAAATTAGATCGAAGTAAGCACTTTGAGCATTGCTAGGAACCTGGGATAGGGGCCTAAAATATTATAGGCAGGAAGAAAAACGAACGCCTACCCGCCATTATGTAGTGTACACTCGACAGATCCTTTGATTTCGAGTACCTGAGCCCATTTATATTTTATATATCGCTCAAGGTGGTGACCGAGTAGTAGATCGAGCCCCCCCTCACCTATCAAAAAAGAAGCAAGGGTGTCGTTTAGGATCCCTTCTTAACAGGAAGGATAAAAGAGAATCCCATCCTTTCATTGCAAACGTCTATCAAACATAACATCCCCTGTTTTGTTCGGTCCTACTTGAAATTTATCGTATTCATGCTGACGCGTTTGATAACAGTTTGGGTACATTCCTTGGCCATACAGATGAAGTATTACTAGCAACAACCATATTACTAAGATCAATATGTTTGAAATACACTTAGAGGTATATATTTGACATATTGATAATGTTTTTTTACTAAAGAATGTGCCAACTAGTTGCATCTAATAGTTGAAGTTAGACTCATAGTTATATCATCATTGGAGTTAAGCTAATAGTTGTATCTAATAGTTAATTTAAAAGTTAATTTAAAGCTTAGACTAAGCCTTATGCACATTAATTGACTCCCAACTAAACTATCACATAAGATGCACATTACCTAAGTGATTGTTCTTAGTGCATGGTTTCACCGCAATCAAGGGTTCATCTAAATTTAACTTAATACTTGTATCACTATTGGAATAATCTAATAGTTATCTAATATAACCGCGATTACCGCAATTAGAGCTGAAGTTAAGCTAATAGTTGTAGAATCATTGGAGTTAAGCTAATAGTTGTATCTAATAGTTAATTTAAAAGTTGATATACTGGAACTTGCAATTCAAGTAAAAGTCATGATTGGAGTTGAAGTTAAGCTAATAGTTGTATCATCAATGTATTTAAGCTAATAATTGAATAGTTGTATATAATAATCAAATAGTTGAAGTTGAAGTTTGATTTTTCCAACTATCACAAATTGTACTTATCAGATGTTAACTAAGATATTTTCGATTTTTTTAAATTGTTAATTATGAGTTAGACTAACCTCCTTTAAAAAGAATAAAAAACCTAATTATATCTATCTAGAAAACCTAAGCATCAATACTAATTGTATATTAGCTAGATGCCCAAATATGAGATGCATGAGTCACATGAGGAGTTTGGAGGAGTTTATTAGGAGTTCGAACAATTTTATTATGAGTTCAACTCTTACATGACTGCACATTAGCTAGACTCCTAGATGCCAAATGCAGTCGAACTAAGCCTTAAGTGATTAGAGTTGAAGTTAAGCTAATAGTTATAGAATCATTGGAGTTAACCTAATAGTTGTATCTAGTAGTTACGCTAATAGTTATCCAATATAACTGTGATTAGAGTTGAAGTTAAGCTAATAGTTCTAGAATCATTGGAGTTAAGCTAATAGTTGTATCTAATAATCGATGGAGTTAAGGCTCGTAGTTGTATTTAATAATTGAATAGTTGAAGATTGATTTTAATTTTTACAACTATCACTAACTGTACTTATCACATGTTAATTAAGCTATTTTATTTTTATTTTTTTGAAATTATTAATTATTAATTTTGGATGACACCAATAGAATCAATCTAGATAGTACACTTGTCTCATTCTCGTTTAATCTTGGACAACGCCCATAGAATCAATCTGGAGAGTACACTTGTCTCAATCTCGTCTGTAGATGAAAAATCATATATGGTAGTCCACCCCAAAATTCTAAGATATATACGCCTATCAACGTAACTATTGGCATAACAAGCCACAAAGGAAGCTTTAGTGCTGTTGTTTTTTACTCCAACGAACAACCTTATGAATTATGAATCCAAAATGATCACGAAGGAGAAGAGAGGGTTTTTTTCCATCAACAACCCGATTCGAACGATGAACAAAAGACAGAGACATAAATATGATGTTGAATTTATTATGAAGCATCCAGACCCAACTCAAGAAGAGAACACTGATACCTCCCAACCAGTGCCTTATTTACATTTTAGAAACTACAAATATAAATCTGGATTAGATACCCACCAACGGATTGATTTATCAGCTAAACATGCCATATGCATTGACGCAATAGACATAAAATTTTCCAGCATTTCATTGCAAATGGCTATCAGTTGAACATACCATTTACATTGACGCAACAAACATGTAAGTTGTCGAAACATGGAATAATGGAAGGTACACGCTCATAGTTGGAAGGCACACTCTCATTACAAGCAAGACACGGGGAGGCTCCTCATTCGTTGTTGACAGACGATGAAACTCTCAGAGTAGCAACCCCTTAAATAACACCTTCAGTGTAACAAACAGAATATGCTTAGTACCTGTTTTTTTATATAAAAGAATATAAAATAATAAAGTATTTAATTTTTTTAATGTTTTGGTATATTAATTGTGTTTGTCCTAGCTTTAGTTTGAATAATTACACACTATCAAAAATATAATATTATTTTTTTTTAGATTTCTTCTTAAATTTTTAGTTATACTAAATATCAAAATAATTATAAAATATATTACTATATATAAAATATAAAAGAATATGAAAATAATATTTTTACCAATTCATGTATACCAAAAATATATATATTATATAAATAGTGGTAATAGTTTTTAGTTAATTTATGGCTAATATAGTCAACAATTCATAAATGAATTATAAAGACTTGAAACTTTAAAATATGGAAGAGCGGATGGAAATAATGTTATTATTAAAAATAAGTATTTGACTAGCACAACCACTGAACTGGAGGCACGTGAATGTCGATAGGCCATCGGTCATCTTTTAATCCATCGACACTTAAAAATGAAGTATCAATTGAACAAATCAAATGTTCAATAAGCATAAAACATTTTAAAAATATTATAATTAGTGCAATGGTGCTAACCATTTAACTAAACACATTTAAATCTTAATCAAAATGCATTTAAGCACAACAAGATACAAGGAGACCATGAAATGAATAAGCTATACACTAATTACACGTGGGTTAATCTTGTTAATTTGCTTGCTTGATGAAGCCCAAAAATATTTTGATTTTTTTAACATGAAAGTTTTAAATCATTAAATTGGTCATACTTGAGTGTATAACATTTACCAACACTCATGAGACTATGAAGGGATATATAGGCCTTAGAGAAATATAAGTCCTATAGTTCTTAGAGCAATATAAGTCCGTCTTAGAGCTTCATAGTCTCATGACTAATTTTTGGTAAAAATTATACACAATGTAGCATACATGGTCATTTATAGCTCCATGAGTGATTTAAAGGTTAAGTGGCTCTTCATAGTCTTATGAGCAATATTTGGTAAATATGATGCACCTAACAATAGGTAACCATTCAGTGCCTCATGAGCTATTTAAAGCCAACATAGAGCTTCATAGTCTTATGAACTATTTTTTATAAACATTATGCACCCAACAATGAAATAGTAAGGAATGTATTGATTGTGATGCCATTTATAATCTCAAGATCTATTTAAAGTCTTCATAGCTTTTCATAATATCATGAGTAATTTAAAGTCTATATAGTCTTGAAAGTACCTTCATACTTTCATGAGTTATTTTTTATAAACATTATGCACCTCATATTACATAGCTTGAATATATATTATGAATGCACTGAAATAAGTTACTTGAACATAATAAATAGATAGTTATATTAAAGAAAATTATATCATATAAATTAATAAATATGCATATACAGTTCATTGTTATAATTCAAATCATAGTTAAATATATATAAATATATAAGAAGAGATTATATATATTTATATTAGTCCCTGCCCCAGCAGCGAATCTTGAGATCGGTTTTGCTATGATGTATTAGTTTGTCCAAAGCAGCCCAAAGTTTATGTAATGAATTTGTGTTATGGCCAATAACAAGATTAGATGCCGTATTTGGCCTCTCATAGAGGCACTAAGCCCAACTCAGACGGTTAGATAAACGTGTTGATTTATGTATGCATGCAGTGATTTAAGTATATATGTATAACATACATGTTCTCCACCCTGTAGCATTATAGCCGATCCACCTGTATGTCCTCCCTCTTAACACGACTCATAATGTGCATAATGCTCCACCACCGTGACTCTTTCACCAGCCACTTCTGATCAAAATATTCATGGTAGAGGAGAGGTTTCAGGCAACTTGAACTTGATCATTATAAATTGGAAGGCGCGAGGCGCCATTGTTGTTTTTTAAAAGCTCATGCGCAAGCATTCTTCCCCGGGTCCGCTGTGTGGCCAGTTGACAAATGACTCATTGCCTGTGAAGAATTCCACTCTATTGATGGCATCGACTACGACGCAAGCTTCTATTCTTAAGAGTTTATCTGCATGTAATCCGATTAACGAATAACCCTCATCTCAGGGCCAAGCACGTCGCCAAATTGAAGTAAAAGAATCGCTAGAGCCTACAACTTCAAATGAATTACTGTCATATCATCCATATATTTTTTATTTCAATTCTCTGTACCATCTACAACATCTCTGTTCTGCCTCACAGATCGCTGAACTGTTGGGAAAAAAGGAAGGTACAGATTTCTCATACTAAGATATAGAAATTATTTATACATGAAAAACCACTTATGACACCTTGGTGGCCTTTCAGATTGCTAGCCCCTTCTCTCCTTGGCCTTATCTCCTTAGAGGAACACATCCTCCGCGCCAGGCTTTTTTATGCTTTCAAGGAGGGCGTTGAGGGATTTTACAACATTATAGGGGTTAGATGGGTTATAACACCCTCCCTCCATTTCACTCTAGCCTTTCTTCAGAGCTATTCACTTATTTGAGCGTGTTTTGTCACCCCGAGATATAAATACCCCAGGTAGCCTACGTGGAGCCTACCTTAGGATATATTTTATTATTATTTTCTTTTAATTTTAAGATAACATTTTATAATTTAAAATTGACTTATTTTAAGGCATATAGGCCTGGATATTTTAAAAAGTGAGTGTTAGATCATATAAATATATTTCCTCACTTTCCTTTTTAGGACAAAACTTATGGGATAATACACCATGCACTTGTTTTACCCCTCTTAGGGTTTTTTTCGATGGATGCGCTCCTCTTCAGAAAGATTTCTATTTAATGCAAGCTATTTTCTGGTAATTCTTTGGTGAATCTCTGCTTTTGTGATGCTTTGATTTGTTGGACTAACATGAGCACAAAAATGTCAAGCTTCTTACAGTTTTGTTTGGTTGTTGGTGGATGTGCATGTTCAAGTCTTAGTGGTAGCCCTATAGCAGCACTTTGCCTTGGGATAGGCCATTACCTTCCTTCTTTGTCACCTTAGTAAGTTTAGTCACATCTCCTTGTGAGGGCGCCATAAGGTTTCTCCTTAGTTTTTCTAGGCTAGTTGCTTGACCTATGAACCCTTCCTCATTGGGTTATCCATCCTCCCTAGAAGCCGTAGGTTGGGTAGAGATTTTGCTAGGGTAGGGTTTCCCTTGGTTTTCACACATTTTCTCTTCTAAAAAATCTAGTTCTAGGGTTAGTTTAGGATTAGTTTTAGGTTAAATTTAGGTATGCAATTTTATGTTGAAAACCCCTAAAATTTCGTCCTAGACCCCATAGACCTAAAAACCCTACGCTAGAATTATAGGAAACCCTAAAAATACTAAAATCACAAAACTCTCAAAATTTTCCCTAAAAGGCCCTAAAACAGACCTAATTTTTCCCTAAAAGCCCTATCGTTCTTGGCTCCCTCCTAACCTTAGTTATTCCTTTTCCTAACCCTACTAGCCCTCTTCCCATCTTCTTTTCCACCTTGGCCCATGCTCTAAAGACAACCCTTTGGCTGTTCCTAAAACCCTAAGGCCTTCGCTCCTCCAACAATCCTTCATCCATATGTTTTTTAGGTTACCTTGACACACCTTTCCTTCAACCCACATGGATGCCATTTTAGTGGCAACCCTCCTATCTAAACCTTGTCTCCATAAGCAATCCTCCTTTAATCTATACATCAAAAGCAAGAAAGGGTTAGTCATATGATAATGCAAATCCTAGTTGATTATTGACAAGCAAGTGGACTGTACTCTTCCTTAGCCATACATACCTAGTCTGCAATAATTATATAGACATCTTGCTAACCATTGTGAATATGAGATGTTTCAACTAGGTGCACATATAATCAATTACTTGAATGCCATTATTATGTTGGTGTCCATGTTTTATCTTAACCGAAGTCTGAAACCTATGGTTGTGTGATGGAATAATGGTGATGATTTATAATACCATATGATTTTACTACATTAGTGAACAATATTGTCTCTTATAACATTGAATTCTTTAATGTTGTATTGAATACTCACTGTTGGTACAAATAATATTGATATTGCCATGATTTTGTTATCAAATTTCAAATGATAATTCAATATTAATGGTCGTTATAAACGATTGAACCATACATACTGTACGCACAAATGTTACGAGGTGATGACTACTTCTATTGTTACTTATCATTAGAATTGGTATTTAAATACATAAGTGATTTGTTATGTTCACCTCTATATTGGCCTGATATTTGTTATCACCTACACTAGAAAGCGATAATTGTTTGTCAATAATTTGCATGAGAATTGTTTATTGCCAGCCCTATCAACACATTTTATGCATTTTTGGTTAGAGAATCATTGCTTGAATGTGTTATATTGCCATTGTACTAAGACTACTACTGTCGTCATAACTACATACTTCACTAACCAATGCATGCTATAACACCTTTTATTTATTGCAACTAAATGCACATGTAATCATTGTTGAATGTTGTCAAGAATGTTGATTCAAAATTGATATTATACTACTGCTAGAACCGTTGTTTCTAGAGTTGGTATTGTTTGTTGCCTTTATATAAAGATTAACACATGTAGTTTGGATATAATACATGTTGAAATAAATATCCATATGATTAGTGCTACTATATTATGACTGAATACATATATGTTGTACCTACTGTTCATCATAATTATATATCTTAACGCATGTACTGCTGTACTTGGGGCCCTTGAGCTATAATGAATGCTTATACTTGATCAATAATTGCTCTGATATGGTGGATATGTTGTGGATGATGTTTGTTTATGGAATTGCACCTTACAAATGAAATTGGTCATTAGTTGAATGGTAATTTTGACTTGATTATCATTGAATAAGTTGCATTATTGAAGCACACCCCATACACACCTTCAACACAACAATTTCTCTCTAGCATTTGACTCCAATAAGGAACTGGTCTCTAATGACGTCAGAAGACTCGTATTCTTTTGTGTTTAGTGTCTTTTTCCAAAGTTGAATTAGGGCACTCCCCTAGGAGGCCTCGGCTTCTAAAGTAGTTGGGGACAAGTAGATTAGGTGAAAGTAGTCACTTTCCCTTATATGCTTATTGGTGGCCTAGACTGCCATTTCAACGGGTAACATTTTCCCACTGTTGTCAGGGATCATTTCAAAATTTGGAGCAGTTGATCCCGAGTCATTCACATCCCTAGAAAGAACGAAATTCGGTAAGAAAAATGAGGTAAGTTTTTCTTGGTAGTTTTAAAATATTATTGTCAAGGAATAAGCTTGTAGATCTTACTTGGTGACTCCACAAAGAAGAAGCCCAACAAGGCTTAACATTTTGGCACCGTTGTCGGGGACCTCAAAATTGTTGAGGTGATTTATCCAGGAAAGAATGGCATTTTGGTTATTCTCGAAGTCCTTGATTGTATATGATTGCATATATTTCTATAAAGGACTAACTTGTAGACTTATCTAGCAAATCCACAAAGAACTCAGCCCACCCCATCAATCGGGTACACCGTTGTTTTGTTTAGTACTTTGGTGAGATTTGTTTAACTAACCTGGAAGGTTTCTCCTTATGACTCCATTTGAAGAAAAATAAAATAAGTACTCTATAAATACAAGGAATCCTGACGATATGGAATCCAATTATGAATTGTGGATGGACATATTGGACTTTTCATGCATTCTAGGATTTCCACACAAGTATGCCATTCAAGATGGTGGGAAGGCACTTTTTCCATTATTCCAGCAATGGAAATACCATGCAACAACACATGTGCAGACATTCATGCAATTCCTCTGGGAAAGCAACATCGTACACGAATACATCAGAATGAGTCTCTTTCTGTTATCTCTTCACTTAGAAGACAACTTGTCTGTCAAGAATTGGTATGAGGGTTTTCCTCGTAATTTTTTTTATTCACTTAGACAGTTCATCGATGCATTCAACTTGGATTGGGATTACGATATCGAAGAACAAGAAAGAAAGACCATGATCGACGGTATATGGGAAGAAACACTGGGAAACAACTAGATTCAAGATGATTCAAGAGAAGGAACCAAAGATGATATTCCATTTGAATTTAAAGATCCTGATAATCCGACTGTTACTAAAATGGAAATAGGTTTCGCTCATCTTGATCTATCAGCCTTCCTAGGATATTCAGATGAGTTACCATAGCTATTGTGGTATGCCTTCAAGAGTGACCATGATAATGTCGCACATAATGTGGAATTGTTTATGACTTTGGATTCAAAATATGGTATTAAAGAAGAAGAGTATGTTTATATGCGATCATTTGTCCTTCACTTGGGAACAAATCCTCTTGCTTGGTTTGTGAACGTAAATAAAGGAACAATATAATCCTTTGCATAATTGGTGAAAACAGTATGTAACCACTGGGATTCAGAGCAACATGACGAATGGATACCTTATGTCAAGTATGCAAGCGACTTGTTCAGTAAGGAATCCCAAAACAAGGATTAGGTTGAAGAAACCACTGTTCAAGGACTAACTGATGATATCTTAAACACGATAGATGAAGCTTCCTAAGCAGGTGAATATGATGATTGTCCTATATATGAAGATCCAAAACTCCTAGCCAAATAAGCTAAAGAACAGAAAGATAGGATGCGTTCTCCCTCCAACATACATAAACTCCTTATGACAACCATATATCTGGGAACATAATGCCAGGAATTTTGAGGATGATGGTTATTGGACATTTATGGGTCTAACTTTCTATGATTCTTTGAGATTAGGTAGCATTGTCTCCATACGTTGCAATAAGGAAGAACAACTTGATGAAGTTACTCAGGTTGATCCAAAATTTGACACTGTTTGGGATGAAGAGCTTTCAGTCACCTTAAGCAAGGATTATGACAACATGATTTATGAAGACCCTGTGGAACGGGATATGATTTTTCATTCTCCTTATGAGGCTAATGATGAAGAATGGATCAACCCTTTTTCCACCATAATTGAATATGAAACATTGCCAGACTTTACATATATTTGTCATAGGAAGATTACCCATTATGATGAAAATTTTGAAGATTTGGGGCCCCATATCTCTGATGATTCTCCCATATCTCCTTCATACTCATCTTGCAGCAGGGAAACTTGTTGCACAGAGGATTATTTTGCAGATAGTCAGCTATGATGAGCCCAGGTTATCACTCTCAGTTGTGCTCCTCAATAAGCATTGAAGAAGTTGTTCATCCCACTCTATCCTACATTAGTAAGCCTTTAATGATACATCTCAACAAGACCAAGGAAGGTAGGTGGAAAGGTATGATTTTCATTCATCAGCTTTGCAATATTTATTGTTTAAATTTTCATTTGAAGCATGAAGGTATGGATTATATAGTTGACAATTTCAAAATTTCAAGGATTATTGGGGTTACTAACATGATGTTGGAAATTATAAGCAATATACTTGTATGTCCAAAGAAATGTTTAAGTAAATGCAAAGATAGGTTGTGACTCACATAAGAATATTTGCGAGATCCAACTCTACAAATAGACTCCCAAGTTCAGGATTTATTGGTGAGATTCAGGAATATTTTTTTCTTAGAAGATATGTATGATGAAGGTGTCCCATAGATAAGTCCACTAGAAGCATGGATCAACGAAGCCTGTCAAAGCAATGCTTCTCCGTGGAATCAGTTTCAAGTATTCCAGGTTCTTAAGAAGGTTTGGTTTCCTACACTCACCAAGATAATGATCCTGGTACAAACTCAACATATCATCAATGAGGTATTGTCATGAATTAAACCAAAGGACAAAGGTAAGATGTCAGGTATGAATTGCTTAATTAGATGGTTACATTGGTGATATGATTTCACCTAGCCTACTTTGATTGAGAGGTTTAGTTTATAGGTAGGGTTAGTTCCATTAGGAATATTTATGTGCATTGCATTTGATGTCTTTTCATTGTCTAGTTAATTTTCATTGTTCTTACTTTGTTTCCCTTATTTTACGAACAAGGAAGGACAAAAGTGTCTGCCCTTAGATTCTTTAATCCTATAAAACATTTGATATGTGTGTAGTTCTATAGCTACCAATAGATTTACAGGTTCTCGAGCACTCCCACGAAGAGCACTTGTCTCGCAGTTGGAGCCAGTTTTACATTGCACCTATACCCAATGCACCTTCAGGTGTACCCTAGGGAGAGAGGGCCATTTTTTCGACCAGGAGAGGTGTTATTGAGTAATGGTGGTCATGGTTGGGCCCTTTGGTCATCCTCTAGGGATACTATGGCTTAATTGAAATGTTGAATGCCCTTTATTGGGGTTTTTAACCTCAGGGTTGGTGTCCTAGGACCCTAAGGGTTGACCACTGGGTCACATGGCTCCATACCCTGTTTACATGCTTTGGTGGCCTTCGCTTCAACAATGAGATATTCTTCTCCATTTACAGCCACTTACGACACCCTCCTGGTCTCTTAGATTACTGGCACCTGTCCCCTTTGGCCTTATCTCCTCAGAGGAAGACATCCTCCATGCTAGGCATTTTTTATGCTTTGAGGAGGGCATTGAGGGATTTTATAACATTCTATGGGTCATACGGGGTATAATGCCCTCCCTCCATATCACTCCATCATTTCGTTCGGAGTGATTCACTTATTTGAGCGTGTTTTGGCACCCGGGGATACAAATACCCCAAGTAGCCTACCTTGATCCTACCTTAGAATATATTTTATTATTATTTTCTTTTAATTTTAAGTTGACATTTTATAATTTCAAATTGACTTATTTTAAGGCATATAGGCCTGGATATTTCAAAAAGTGAGTGTGAGATCATATAAATAGATCTCCTCACTTTCATTTTTTAGACAAAACATACGGGATAATACACTATGCACTTGTTTTACCCCTATTAGGGTTTCTTTCGATGGATGCACTCCTCTTGAGGAAGTTTTCTGGTTAATAGAAGCTATTTTTTGGTAATTCTTTGGTGATGCTTTGATTTGTTGGACGAACATGAGCACGCAGAGGTCAGTTCTTACCTTTTTGTTTCGCTATTGGTGGATGTGCATATTCAAGTCTTAGTGGTACCCTAGAGTTGCACTTTTCCCTAGGATAGGCCATTACCTTCCTTCTTGTCACCTTAGCAAGTCTAGGCATGTCTCCTTTTGAGGGTGCCCTAGGGTTTTTCCTTAGTTTTTATAGGCTAGTTTCTTGACCTTTTATAGGCTAGTTTCTTGACCTATGAACCCTTCCTCACTAGCTTAGATAACCTCGCTAGAAGCCCCTGGCTGGTTAGGGATTTTGCAAGGGTAGGGTTTCCCTTGGTTTTCACACATTTTCTCTTCTAAAAAAACCTAGTTCTATGGTTAGTTTAGGATTATTTTTAGGTTAAATTGAGGTCTGTAATTTTATGTTGAAAACCTTAAAAAAAAATTGTATTTTTTGGCCTCACTAAAATTTTGGCCTCCTTCCCTAAAAATTCGGCCAAACCCCTAGAGCCATAAAAACCCTACGACCGAATTATAGGGAACCCTAAAAATACAAAAATCGCAAAAATCTCAAAATTTCCCCTAAAAGGCCCTAAAACAGTCCTAATTCTTTTCTAAAATCCCTGTCCTTCCTAACCCCCTCCTAACCTTAGCTATTCATTTTCCTAACCCCACTAGTCCTCTTCCCATATTCTTTTCCACCTCAGGCCATGCTCTAAGGCACCCCTTTGGTTGCTCCTAAAACCCCAAGGCCTTCCCTGCTCCAACAATCCTTCATCCCTACATTTTGTAGGTTACCTTGACACCCCTTTCCATCTACCCACATGGATGCACTTTCAGTGGAAACCCTCCTATCTATACCTTGTCTCCACAAGCAGACCTCCTTTACCTATACATCAGAATTAAGCAAAGGGTTAGTGATATGATAATGGAAATCCTAGTTGATTATTGACAAGCAAGTGGAGTGTACTCTTCCTTATCCATACATATCTAGTGTTAGATTTTCATAAGATTATAGCATCATGAGGCATCATCGGTCACCATGAAGCATCGAGGGATGAACACGAGACCGAATGGGTATAACCACATCACATCTTTGCAAAAAAGACAGATTGGCCATACCTATTTCCATGTTTGAGGGTTTATGTTTCCAAAGGGTTTACGTTGAGGGTTTGTGGGTATTCCTCAACATATTGGCATTTTCCAGTCAAGGCTAAGTGTTTTCCATGCCATAGGTCACCCCTGGTGGTTTCTGAATGCATATCCAACCATTATATCCTTTCTGAATCTCAATAGAATGTCAGGCTTTCTTTCCCTTTGTGTCATGTGAATCTCGTATTCTTGTGAATCATCTTGTTACCTCGCGGGAAATGAGCAAAGATGATTTTAGGGGCGAATTTTAGCCCAGTGGTCTATTTTTCCATGTTTTTATTCCAAAAAACATTCGCCATTTTGCATTTTTTGAAGCCTTGTTTCGCCCAATTTTGACGGGGTAAAATTTTTTCACCCCAAAAATCGCCAAATTATTATATAAACGATATAAAATCCTTGGAAATTAAAATATTTTTTGAAAAATATCGCCAATCATTTTATAGTTGGTGTTTTAAGAATTGGTAATATTCGCCAACATTTATACACTTTTAAATAAGTATGATTCCTTAAAATCATCCTTGGAAATGAGCTCTAAATTGGGGTTTTGTTTGTTTTATTGTTTTTATACTTGGTTGGTCTCAATCTTGGTCGTGAGAACCCTCATAACCAGGTGGGTCTCAATATTGTTGCATTTGTAGATTTAAAAATTTAATTCTAGCTCTCACTACAAATTTTAAAGTGCCATTTTAGGTGTATAGTTGTTTTAGTTCTTATAATGTTTGAGGTTTAGTTGTCAACTTCCATGTGTTAGGAATGTAGCTCATTTAAACTTAATCCAAAAAATTAATGAGCCCACCCTCTACCTAGACTTAAATAAAATGTCGAGTAAGTTGGACCCCACATGAACATACAAAGAAAATAAGATCATGGTAGAGGTGTCAAATGGATGTAGCTTGGGTGGTTGGGAGGAATGAATGTTACCTTCCACACCCAGGTTCTACTTTTGTAAGTGACAAGATGCTATTGTGGATCCCTATGTAAGAAATGTGTAAATTGATGAGCTAGCCATACGAAGTCTCAAAATATTCCTCTAATGGAATGGAATGGAATGCTGCGACATGCCTTCACTCCAAATTCGTCAAGTTTTTGTCTATGTTCATTCTGCTAGCCAAATTCATCATAATTTTGTCCGCTCGACAGACCCATAATTTAATCTCGTGGACCTCTTTTGGTTATCCTCATTTTTGTTCTTGGATCTAAGTTGTTTGGGAGGATAACAGATTATCAGTGAGTGCACCCAACGAAGAAACACATTGAGAAAAATTTAGGTAAACATGAGAACAAGAATCCAAGATTTCTGTTGGTGCCTAAGTCTAGTCTTGCGTATGAGAAAGACATTCTATTCTTCTCCTTTGGGCGGGCAACTGAGAGTTCAATTTTATATTCGGGAATATAGCTTTGCACAAGTTTCCTACCACTGTTCTACCAGGGCCTCAAGAACACCATTATTTTGGTTGTGGCTCTCAGAGGGACCGACACTCGGCTTACGAGGGTCGTAGTCTCCACGCTCAAAGAGCAACAACAGGAGACCAACGGTCCATTGATTTTGAAGGACAACGTCTCGCCAAGATAAAGTTGGGGAAAGTTGTATAGGAGGAATCCAACTAAGTTCATGGATTCACTAAGATATTAATGAATCCGATCCAGTCTGTAGAGTGGGATTTGGATTATGCTGCAAATTCTATCCAACCTGATATCAGGTATGCAAAGAGAACCCGTAGAAAAATTGCTTTTGAGTTCTACGTTTGCAATGGGATGTTTGGGGGTTTTGAGAATGAGGATTATTATATCAATGGAGGGATATCTTCAATCGTAGATCATGAAAAACACAGGCTTGACTGCTTTATCGGGTACTAGGACATGGAATCTCAGGAACCTTTTGAGTTTTTGGCCTTGACACCCTCTGATTTCCTGTTTGGGAAATTCTATCATAAGAAGTATTTGCAGGTTGTGCATCCAAGGATGAAGGAATATTTCTTTGGAAATATGGACCAGAGGGACTTGTTGTCAATGGCGTGCATCCAAAAACTCCCTTCTATGAGGCCTTCTTGAAACTGGCCAAGGAAATCTGGCTTGTGCACAGGTTGGCATTTTCCTTTGACTTATTATAGTATATTTCAACTTAGGAAGGGTACTGATTTTTCTGTGGTGTATATGGAGAGTGTTGGACATGATGTGTTGTCTGGTGATTATGCTTTAGATGGGAGGCCTCAGGTGGGTTTTAATATTATGCCTGGTTTTCGAGTCAGTAAGGTCGTGATCCAGTGCCAAGTTTATCTAATAAGCATGAAAGGCGGGAATTAGCTTGAAGGATTATGTGTGAATTGTATGAATTGACCTTGTTATCTAAGCCCATTTGTTTGAGTTTTATGTCAAAACAGAGACTGATTTGCACGCAAAACAGAATACATAGACAAGCCATTTGGGTATAAGCTGCCCCTATAGAAAGCTTTAATATGGCAGGCCATTATCCGGAAGTAAATCCAACCTCATAATGAATCCAACGCATATTAGCCAACAAAGTCCCTGTAGTTTTCTTCACGATCTGGTTTCTGGCATGTCTAATGTTAATGCGAGGGTTGTGAACTTACCAAAGCTGTAAAAGGATCGTAGAGGAAATTGGGAAGTCAAGCCTAATCTTTAATGTTTTGAGCTTCTTTGAATATGTAGGAAGTCATGAACAATATTTAACTTCAAAAGTTATCAAGACAACAGTTACAACTTATAAAACTGTGCAGTGTTTGTTCAAATGGCGTTCATGCCCGAGATGTAGAAATCAACAGTTTTGATATTGTTGGGACAGGGAGGATAATCTACGATGGCTATTGACATCAACCCTTTTCATTTGTGTCAGGAGTCGTCCCTTGGTTGAAATGTAGTATAAATATCATGGTGAGGAAGATAGGAGAAGGTATCTTATCCACAAGAGGACGAACATGGGAGGCAAGATGGCCAAGAGCACTCTGATATTTGAGAGTGGATTTATTGATAGTTTGAATTGATGTTTATTTAGTTTCAATTTGAGAGTTTAATTGTTTAAGTTGTTCATAATTGTTGTTTCTAATAGAGTTTTATGTGAAACAATTCTCAACTTTTTTCAAAGTAATAAATTGTTGGAGTTAAAGAGAGTTGGAATTCAGAAAATTGTTGTACAGCATGACATGTATAGGTGGTGATATAACATAAGTTACTATGACACAATAGGTAATATAGGTAAAACTCGACAAGGTGTCTGAATTTTTTTTATTTTTATTTTTTCTCTCGCTCAAATGGAGTTATGTATTTTTCGTTGCTGTTAATGTAAGCGCTCCCATTGTTCTTCCATGAAAGCTATCTGTAAAAGAAATAATTCTATGGCATTCTCTTCTTTGGAAGACCTCAAAGTTTGCTGGTATTTCCTTGCAAATTTGATTGTTTCTTCTTCTGCTTCGGTACCATAGCTTGCAAAGAAAACCTTATCAACAAATGACGATTCAACAAGGCGTTGCCTTGTTTGCAAGATTCACCTGATGCACAAGCTTACTCGAACTACGTGACAAAACCGTGAGGGGTGCCTTCTCAAAACTATACTTACAGATATGGAAGGTACAAATAGACAAAATGCTTGCAGGCTTGCGTAAATGTTGAAATAGTTTTCTTTATTAAGCATTAGCTAAAAGTTTACTAACTCTGCTATATATGTGGGTTTTGCAGTGATAACGTGGGTTGGAGTTCTCTTGTGAGCTTCTCCACCCCTCTTGCATCGGGCGCTAGAGAGGTTTGATTTCTTCCCTTCGGTGACATGGGTGAGGCTCCTCGCGATGCTTCTGATGAGCATTACATCCAGGTATACAATTTCGATATAGTTGGATAACTTTAATTTCTGATCCTCAAAAATTCAAGTGCAAATTATAAACTTTATTAAACAGGAAGGAGGTTAACCAAAACTGTAAATGCAATCCTTCCGGTGGTAATTAACAAATTCAGAGTTAAATACGAACCTTGAAGGGGGCTTATAAGAACACTTTGCTTCTTTCCATAATTAAAGTATGAAGTATAAATTTTTAGAATTGTAAGATGAAAATATAGAGCATTAAGACAAGAATAATTTTTTTTGCAGCCAGGGTCCCTCTGAGTTATAGAGGCCATGACAGAAGAAGTATCAACGTGTCAGGTGGATTTTGTTTTCCGTATTGGAGATATTAGCTACGCAACGGTTTTTCTCGTTGAGTGGGACTTCTTCCTTCAGTGATCACTGAGATCGCTTCCCAGCTATCTTACATGAACGCCATTGGTAACCATGAACAGTAAATTGTAACTTAAACGCGTAAACCATTTCTTATCATATTCAACATTGATCATATCTTCTCTGGTGTGTTATTCAAAAACATATGTGGGAAATGACTGGTATTGCAGAGATTATCCCCACAGTGAATCAAAGTATGGGACTAGATATTATGGTGGAGAATGTCGTGTCCCTTACGAAAGATATTTTCTTCTGCCCACGACTGTAGAGGAAAAGCCATGGTATTCTATCAATAAAGAACCAATGCACTTCACTGTAATGTGATAGTTTATTTCTAACAGGTGCAAATATTCTTGAAAAGTTAGAAGCAGCTTACTTTTATTACATTGTTACGGGTATCATAATCATTATTACACCTAAAGCTAGAAAGCCAAGCTTACAAAAGTTGATCCTACCTTCTCTATTACCTGTCAATATACATTATGAATGAAACATGCACAAAATTTCAAGGATATGCTCTGCAATTCTCCGGGATCTATTTTAACGTTCACATCACATTAGTTGGTAATTCCACCAAATTCACTGCTCCTTTCAGGTTCATAGAAATGTGATTGTTGTCACGATATGTTTGTTGTGGGTATAACCTATTTGCTCGACCATATGCACTGATTGGACGACTGGCCGCGTCGGACTTGACCGGTCGCACGAGGCCGGTGGTCCCATCGGTGCATATCGTGGGTTTACTATCGAACTCCTTTGTTGTGTAGATATGTTTGTCAAATATAATTGTGCTTGGTGCTCTGCAACATGTTTCCAAGGTTTATATTTAAATTTTACCTCCTCCTCCCTTTGCTTATCAATTTGTGGTTGACATGGAGAACTATGTATTGTAGCTTGTTGTCCAACTTCCTTGAAAATCTTAACTAAAAATGACTGAGATACTGAGGGTACCCTTATTACTTATAATTATTTTGGGAACTTAACAAGTATACAACTTCCATGAAAAAGTAAATTGGTTGTAGAACTATATTAACCAGTGTTCTTGTAAGGGAATATAACGGGTTGTTTTCAAAGTCCTTTCAATAACAAAAAAATCAAGTCATACATATCTCTCTTTGTTCATGGCACCATTAACATATTACGTAGAGTTGTCCACCCAAAACCCATATGGTATTGGAAATTGCATTTACTATGAAGCATTGTGCAAGCCCTTTTTAGCACTCTGCTAAGTGTGAAAAGTAGGAACATGCTTGTTGATATCACTACACATTTGTGGCCAAAAGCATCTCTTGCCAACTATTCCTAAGGTCTTATCCTTAATAAAATGTTTAGTAAGTTTTTTGTCATGTGTTTCATCATGAATCAAATTCTTTCACATAGAATTTGCATAAATATGTAGTTGTATGTCATGAAACAAGAACACATCTAACATCACAAGATCTTTAAAAGAGTTCTCAACTACACACATAATATTTTGAGAATACTCAACAAATTGGCCAAAGAAATCATCCATCTCATATGGCATCTTCAATGAATCAAAGCAAATAACAACAATTTTTATTGTCACAAGCATATGATGCCTTCTAATTCGATCAACAACCACTTTGACTTTCCACTCCTATGTTGAACTACGAAGTATGAACTCTGTAAATCTGATGCTTGCTTTTGCATGCTTATGAGAAATAGTAGCTTGGGAACTTATATACTTGAGAGCTTGATGGTTAGTCAACAAAATAAACTCCTTTGTAGAAGATATTACCCCCAATATTTTAAGTCATCGTGTCATGTATGATGACATAATGTTTTTGGTTAGAAGTAGAAGCAGTTTGGAAGAATAAAGCTATTATAGAAATGGCTGGCTCGATGTGCTTGAAGGCAAGAAAATGGAGCCAATGTTTTGGGGAGAAGCAATTGTTTGTGCAACTCACATCATCAACCAGATTTCCACTAGTGGTAGTTGGAGGTATGACTCCATACAAGAAATGGTATGGCTCCAAACCTTTGGTTTCATATTTTAGAATTTTTGGATCAAATGCATGGGCCCATATTCCCAAGTCAAAGCAAAACAAATTAGAATCCAAAAGTCACTGTTGTATTTTGTGTGGTTGTACAGTGAAATTTTAGAGGCACATAGTCTGTATGATCCTTCCACTTACAAAGTGACAAAATGAAGGGATGTTGTATTCGATTAAGTCCTTTCTGACAGTTTGTCAGGATCTTTCCCACTAGTTTCTATAGATGTTTTTTAGATAGTTTTAGCAGATCTTTTCCCTTCACTCTTTGACAATGATTCTCCTCCTAGGAGGGTTTACTCACGCACTCTTTCTACAATGACAACTCACATGGACATTGATGGCCAGACTCTTACTGCCTCACCTAAGGTCTCTTCTTCTATATAATGAGTGCACCTCATATGCTTCTGCAACTGTGCAATTGAATAATGTTGAATTTATTCTTCCATCTAAGCCAAAAAGGCCAAGGCCTATGTCCAAATGGGCTTCTATTTATTTAGACTCTAACAATTTTCTTCCTAAAGATGAACTTGTTCATTGTTGGAATTTACCCACTACATAGGTCTTCTCAATCCCTTTAATGATCTTAAAACAAAAGTAAATTATTTTGCAAATATTTGACAATGGATTTATTGTTGGTTTGAATTGCTATATGTTTGGTTTCAATTTGAGAGTTTAATTATGCAGCCTCCTCATAATTGTTGTTGCCAATAGTGTTTTCTCCAGCAATTAAAACTGGAACAACTCATTAACATGGCAAACAAATACACACATCCCTTTGCATCGATTCATGTGTAACAATTCTCAATTTGTATTTTTTCTTTGTATTAGCAATGGTAATAAATTGTTGGAGTAAAAGAGAGTTGGAATTTGGAGAACATAATTTACTATGCCTTAATAGCTAATATAGGTAAAACTTGATAAGGTGTTTAATCACCAATCTCACGTGAGCCTATATAAACCAATTTATGATTTTTTTCAAATCAAATTTAATAGTTTATGTTTTGAACATTCAAGATTTTTTTTCTTTATTTTTTTATTTTTTTTCTTATTTATTATGTTTTGCTTTTATTTATAGGTTTATTTTTGTTGTTGTTGTCATTGAATTCACTTCCATTCTTGTTTATTTTATTTTTCCTTTGCGCATTTTATTGCACCTTTGGGTACAATTGCTGGTAGTAATAGATTGGTTTAGATAGGTTTACTCTGGAAAAATAAATAACAAAATGTATGTGCTTGACACTAAGCGTCTTACCTTCACCAAATGAAATATTACAATATTTCATAGTTTGTTTAATAGTTTCTTTGTTTATTGAAATCGACATCCCAATATTAATAGTTTAATAATTTGTTTGTTTATGTGTCTTGATGTGGTCAAAAATAAAAAACCAAAGTAGTGACAAAGATTCAAGAGATGGGTGACACTCATATAGGTGAAAAATACTTAGCATGCGGCAGAGTATTAAATGCTGCAGCAACAGTAATATAGATTATTGGATCTCAAACGGTTGAGATCTAATAGCCTACAAAGCTGCTGCACCAGTATTTAATACTCTACAACATGCTATGTATTTTTCGCCAGTGATATATGGGGCCATAGCAAAATCTGGCTTAAAATACATAAAACTTTTCAAATTTTGATTGTTACCGACAATTTTGACGGGTGTGCCCCATTTGAAATTCCAACTGTGATGTGGAGTGTTGAGATTTGTGAATTGTTTATTTTTGAAAGTATGACAAATATAACTTAATTTAGGTAATAAATATAGTTCAATTACAAATAATTATTAATAATTATAAATTTTATTTAATATAATAATTTTGAAAACATTGTAAAACATCAACATATAAATAAATTAGCAACAATCATATTAATAAAATTAATATGTTCGAAATAGGTATATATTTCACACATTGAGATTTATAATAAATTATTAATACATAGTTTTAGATTGCATTGACCCTATCACCCTTAAAGTACATTATCTAACTTATTGTTCTCATAATGCTACACTGTCAAATGAAAAACTTATTAGACGATGGATGGTTACAACTACACATTCATATAATAGCTTTTTATTACCACGTTTTAATTACCACTCATCTAATTTAATTTAATAGTTGTATCACTATTTGACTTAATCTATAAGTTATCTAATAGTTAATGTAAAAAGTAATATATGTCATAATTGTAATTGAGGTTAAGTTAATAGTTGTATAATCAATGGAACGCTCATTGTTATATCTACTAGCAACAACCATATTAATAAGATTAATATGTTTGGAATACGGGAGAGGAATATATCACCACTGAAATTAATTTAATAGTTGTATCATGATTGGAGCTAACCTAATAGTTAATCTAATTTAGTTATCCAATATAATTGCGATTAGAGTTAAAGTTAAGCTAATAGTTGTAGAATCATTGGATTTAAACTAATAATTGTATTTAATAGTTAATTTAAAAGTTAATATATCAATCATTGCACTTCAATTAAAATTTGTGATTGGAGTTGAAGTTAAGTTAAAGTTGTATCATCATTGGGTTAACCTAATAGTTATAATATTTTTTCCTAAAGAATGTGTCAATTACTTGTATCTAATAGTTAATCTAACATAAAAACCACTTAAGTTGTGGTTGTTAAGCTCATAGTTGAAGTTAAGCTCATAGTTGTATCATCATGTTGGAGTTAAGCTAATAGTTGTATTTAATAGTTAATTTAAAATTAATATAAATCTATTGTAGTTAATAAAAGAGCTTCGAGTTATCCTCACTTCTAGCTTCCAAATGGAGTTGGACTCAGCCTTATGCACATTAACTAGAATCCCAATTGGTAGGTGGAGTTCGAGTGTCAAGAATTTATTAGGAGTTCAGAGGATTTTATTAGGTATTATACTATCACACGAACTGCACTTTACTTCAACTCCCAACTACAAAATGCAATTTGACTAATTAACTCGACTTCGAGCTGCTAGATGGAGTTCAATTATCACATGGACTACACATTACCATGACATTAACTTCAGTTATCACATGAGCTATTTTTTATTTTTTATAATTGTTTATAAGGAGTTCGAACGATTAATAGTTAATTTAAAAGTTAATATAAATCTATTGTGGTTAATAAAAGAGCTCTATCTTGACTAAGCCTTATGCACATTAACTAAACTCCTAGTTGGTAGGTGGAGTTCGAGTGTCACATGAGTTGCACAATACCATGCTACTAAGTGTAGTTGGCACAAGAGTTTAAAGTAATTTATTAGGAGTTCGAACTATTTTATTAGGAGTTCGACTCTTACATGACTGCACATTAGCTAGACTCCTAAATGCCAAATGCAATTGGACTAAGCCTTAAGTAATTAGAGTTGAAGTTAATCTAATAGTTGTAGAATCATTGGAGTTACGCTAATAGTTGTATCTAATAGTTAAGCTAATATAAATCTGTTGTAGTTCATAAAAGAGCTATGAGTTATCGTGACTTCTAGCTTCCAAATGGAGTTGGACTAAGCCTTATGCACATTAAGTGGAATCCCAATTGGTAGGTGGAGTTCGAGTGTCACATGAGTTGCACAATACCATGCCACTAAGTGTAGTGATCACACAAGTTCAGAGGAATTTATTAAGAGTTTGAACTATTTTATTTGGAGTTCGACTCTTACATGACTGCACATTAGCTAGACTCCTAGATGCCAAATGCACTTGGACTAAGCTGTAAGTAATTAGAGTCGTAGTTAAGATAATAGTTGTAAAATCATTGGAGTTAACATAATAGTTGCATATAATAGTTAAGCTAATAGTTATCCAATATAACTTTGATTAGAGTTGAAGTTAAGCTAATAGTTCTAGACACATTTGTGTTAAGCTAATAGTTGTATCTAATAATCAATGGAGTTAAGCTAGTAGTTGTATCTAATAATCGAATAGTTGAAGATTAATTTTAATTTTTACAACTATCACTAACTCTACTTATCACATGTTAATTAAATTATTTTTTAGTTTTTTTAAAATTATTAATTAATAATTTTGGACGACACTCATATAATCAAACTTTACAGTACACTTGTCTCATTCTCGTTTAATCTTGGACGACTACAATAGAATCAATGTGGACAGTACACTTGTCTCATTCTCGTCGTAGATGAAAAAGCATAGATGGTAGTCCACCCCAAAATTCTAACATATATACGCCTATCCACATAAATAATCAAATAGTTGTATAGTTGTATCTAGTAATTGAATAATTGAAGTTGAAGTTATATTTTTCCAATTATCATGAATTGAAGTTATTTTTTTTTGTTTTTTGAAATTGTTAATTATGAATTTTGGATGTTGTCCATAAAATCAATTTGGACAAGACACTTGTCCCATTCTTATCCATAGATGAATAGATGAGAAAGCATAGATGATAGTCCACACCAAAACTCTAAAAATTCTAAAATATATACCACTCCAAAATTTTAAGATAAATATAGACATACAAAGATAATTAATTTTAAATTAATGTCTTAAAAAATAAAATTAATTTAATGTGAATCAAAACCAATGACATTGTTTACAAATAAAAATTAATGTGAATCACAACCATCGTTAACAACCATACAAAAACATGTACTTTCGGTCCATCCAATGGACCAACAGCTAAGTCAACCATTGACTTCGCTGAGGTACATGTTTGTTAAGGATGGTCCATATCAAGTGACAAAAGTATGTATATATGAAAACTAAGACAAATGGAGAGTGGCTCACCGATCCATGTCGAATAGGCATTTGATTTCTGCGACCTCAGAAAGAGCGTTTCTCCATCTCTGAATATTCTCCGATTTCTATCGCCCTGA
>LPNX010090150.1:68965-123147 GCA_001517045.1 Pseudotsuga menziesii | reverse complement strand
TTCCATTGAGCATAGTTTGGAGAAAATATGGCGATCTGAACAGAGGCTTGTGAAATAACCGCTTCTATTTCAGAAGTAAACTCATCTTCAAACATGTATTCCAGGTTGTGAAGAAAAACTTGCAATCGACGGGAAATAAGTTGAGTGCAGAGAGCGGTGGCGAAGGAGCAGGCGTCTGGGTCTTGACCACAAAGATTAATGAATATGTCATGGTGGACATGAGAAGTCGACGCAGAACAAGAGGTAGTGGAGGAAGCAAAATCTTGGTGATGAGGGGCTGCTGTTGGTTCTGCCATTGAAATTGGAATGAATGGATGAAATTGGAATGAATGAATGGATGAAAATGGAATGAATGAATGGTTAAATGCCCTCTGGAAATTAGGTGAGCATGATCTCAGTTGGCCACCAATGCCGACGATGTTTCACTCTTTAACTCAGTCAAGTTCATATTATAAGAAAACATTTAAAAATAATAAAAAGATTGTTAATTACTTTTAATTTGTTTTTATTTTTTATATTAATTAAAAAAAATTTAGCAACAAAAATAAAAAATTTCAATTAAAAATAAAAATATAAAAATATATACATTTAATCATAAACAAGGAAAATAGCTGCAAAGCATCTAGTCCCTGCTTTAAATTTATGTTTATAATTGAGATATGATATATGTTTATTAAAAAGAAAATATTTATGATATTAGTTTTGTTGTTTATTTATTATTGTAAATATTTGTATAAAGAATTAATAGGTAAACATCAATAAGACTTTCATAAATATAAAATTCATTAATATATTTAACAAGTAAATTAAGAGCAAAGCTACTTAGTACCTGTCTCTTAAAAAATGTTTGAAAAAATAGTAATAAAATCCTAAAGTTATTTATTAAGATATATTATTTTATATTATAAGAAATTGGTTGGAAAATGGTTAAAGGATGTATGGGTTTGCCACATATATATGGGTGGGTAAGTAGCATCAATCATAGATACTGATATTCCACTATAGTTTATTATGTTCGACTATAATCATAGTCAGCCATAGTAGTTAGGGAAATGAGGGATTAGTAGTCAAGGCATACTAGTGGGTTGGTTGCTCAATGATTAGTGGGTTTGTGTGTTACTAATTGATGGTTAGAAAGTGTCAATGATAAAGAGGTTGATATATTAGTGGTTAATGTTATTTTAGGTTAATTATTTAAGAGAAAATGGAACTTTACCCATATTGAACAAGTCAAATTAATTTAAATAAACATTAACTAAATAATTTTCCCTTTTACATTTAGCTAATATCCTATTACATTAAAAAAATTGAAAAAAGTTTCAATTTAAAAACCCCCTAATACAATATCTTTAATTTACACCATTAATGAAAACTTGATTTTTTTTTATATCTTTATGTAATAATGAAAACTTGATCTTTATCATTTTTTTTAATTCTCCCAACAATTATAAAAATAATTACTTTAAAGTTATTGAATAAATACATTCATTCCAATATAATGTATGATTTAATTTTTACATGAAACTTTAACAAATAACATCCATATTTTTTAAAAATAATAAATAACTAATAGTTACAACAAAATTATGAAAAGTGAAACTTTAACAAATCATATATATATATATATATATATAACTAATAGTTACAATAAAATTATGAAAAGTGGAAAAAATAATGTAACGTGGCTCCAAGTTATAAAACTTATTAAAAAAAATCATTGAGTTTCCTGCCATTTGCCTACTTGACAACTACGAGTATTAAGAGTATAAATAATCACTAATAACTAAAGTTAAAAAAAAATCATTGAGTTTCGTGCCATTTGCCTACTTGACAATTACTAGTACTAAGAGTATAGATAATCACTAATAACTAAGGTATAATAAAAAATTATAATATCATTAACAAATAAAAACTTATAAATACTATTACTTTTAAAAATAAAAATATAGCCTAAGAAATAAAAGTAATTTTAAATTAAAATAATAAATTTTTATTTATTTATTGCTAACTTAAAGAAATTTAACATTATTAAAATAAGAAATGATAAAACTAAAAGTTAGTTATACTTAATCTAATTTTTATTGTTATTGAAAACTAAATAATTATTGTTTATTGAAAATTAAAATTACTTTTATCTTAAATACTTTTTTAACATTTTCTTAAAAAAACAAAAAAACTTTTTCTAAAAAACAAAAAAAAATTATATATATTTAGAAAAAAAAAAGAGTTTATATGTATTTAGCAACAATGATATAGTGAACAAACTAAATTAACTTTCATGCCTAAATGAAGTGGCATTAGTTTTTTTTAATGATGATTTTGATAAGTCCAAAGACTCTCACGTGTTATATAGACTATCAACCTGTAAATCGTTAAGAATTATGTGGCATAGTCTTGACTCCACATAGGTTTGGAGAAGATTTTTCTCCTTACAGAATTGGGTTCATACGGTATCCTCTATCCAAATGTTTGGACACGTTTATCCAAACAAGCTAAAGTGTTTAAAAGAAATAACATGAACAATAAACTCTTGTCAAATCACATTTATGTTTTATTTATTAGGTTTCTTAATTGTGTTGACAAAACAATGTAGGTGTCAATTTTTTATAAAAAGAAAATTATAAAATTTTAATTATATTTTTAAATCTGACAATTTGTTTTCACAGGAGGGGTATTTAGTCTATTCAATGTACTTAACCAATGAAAAAATAAAAATAAAGAATTTCTAAAATTCAAAATTAATTTTTTTATTTTTAAAATAATATATTAAATATAAAATTACCATAAAACATTAAAAAACTATATTAAAAATTTATTGGTAATATAAAGTCAAACTGATTTTGAAGACCAAATGATCACGGAGTAAACTAGTGAACAGACCATTTGCACCTATCAGACGACCTGGCTCGCGTGAGCGGTCATCCGACTTTGCCGGTCGTCCGATTAGTGCAAATGGTCGGGCAAATAGGTCCCGGCAATGATCACTATAGTTCCATGCCTTGGCATGGACTAATAATTAATTAGTAAAATTAAATATATATATATATATATATATATATATATATAAGCTTGAAATATAAATATTAATGAGGGTTATTTAAAGTCAAATTTTAACCTATATTGCCCCTAACTTGACCATGGGGTAGAGCTCATCAAATTGACCATGGGGTAGAGCTCATCAAGGCACCAATTGGATTGGGTTTGGGTTTGGGATAAAAAATAGCTATATGAAATCAAGCTAAGTGAATGGTTACTTCTATTCGATAATTAATGTTGATTTTTTTTTGTCAATTTACCGGAAAGGGATTGTAAAATTTGCTAACCAAAGTTGTTTTTGAGTTTCATACATTAATTTAATGTCTAACTTGAGATGACCTTAAAAATAAATTATTATTATTATTATATAATTAAAAACTAAATCAGATAAGCAAAAGGTTCACCCATCCATTCCATTTTGAATAGTCTGCGAATCGTATCGTTCTTTCTCGTCATGGCCACGCAGCCATTGAGTGTAGGGTCCATGATTATCTTTACCAGCCTGCCTGACTTCACAAGGCTTGACTTTGTAAAATATAGGGAGAATGATAACCCCCTACGTACTACTTTTATTTGAGAAGTAAACTCCTCTTCAAACACGTATTCCAAGTGGTGGAGAAACACTTGCAATTGACGGAGATAAGTTGACTGTAGAGAGCGGTGGCGAAGGAGCAATCTCGTCTGGTTAACAACATGGTCCCGTGGAAATATTGAGATGAGAGTACCCCTCGAACCGCATCTCCTCACTGAGAGGAACTTGACAAAGTCTAAGCGACGTGGATTTCTGTGGAGTTCTCAAATGATTTATCAAGCACAATGTTATATTTTCAAATTATGCCTATGATGTGTTCATTGCGACTATCGAATGGAAAAATGGAAAAATTGAAAAATAATCGGGAAGATGAGGTAATTTTTTTTTTTTCAGAAGAAAAAATTCCAGTCTTTATTATTCTATTGAATCAAAAGACATCTTATACAAACAAGATTTAAAACAATAAGTTTTCATTTTCTTTAAAACTTACAAAACAAGATTTATATTTCTTGTTTCTAATAGATTCATGGCATTAATGGTTTTATTCAAAATTTAATTCTATAATATTTGAGATGAAATTTCACCTTTGAGTGAGATTTGAGTGGAAGAGATATGAAATTAAATTAGCAAATAAAATGAGAGAAAAAAATAATTAAATTTAAATATAAAATTTAAAGTCTATATAATATTTTTAATTATATATATAAATATATTTTATAATATAAAAATAAAATCTACATAATTAATAAGAAAATAGATATAAACAATAATAATAAAAAATTTAAACGATATATAAAAGGAACAATTATCTTTTGATAATATATATAAATATAATTTATAATATAAAAATAAAATTTACATAATCCGTAAGACGATAAGCATTAATAAAAATAAATAAAAAAATTAAACTATTTACAAAAGGAACTCGTTCTAAACAACTATATACTAAATTAAACTTGAATATATGTTTGCCCACCCTATAGTGTACATATAAATATATCTCGAACATTTGAATTATGGAGCCCCTACTTCCGGGTTGGACTTTTTTTTTTTTTCTGTGGATGCGCATGGCAGATCGGGGGTTTGCTTGTAGGTTGGAGGAATCGTGTTTTTGGTTTTTTGAATTCTTGGGCTTTGGAATCAAGTTTATGTGTTACCCTCTATTCTATTGAACTTCAGTTGGAGGTTTGCTTTCTCAATATTTATGGTCCTTATGCTGAGAGGGAAGAGTTTTTGAACAATCTCCTGGAGCATGTGACTAATAATTGTTCTAAGATTATTTTGGGAGAGGATTTAAACTTTTCCTTGGGTTTATCTGAGATCTGGGGAGATAGAGCCAGAAGTAATGGTCTATCTGTTTTTTTCACAAAATTATTGGATGATCATGGACTCGTAGATATTGTGCCTAGTTTGATTTCACCCACCTGGACCAATAAGAGAGTGGGCAGTGCGAATATTTGTAAGCGCCTTGATAGAATGTTGATCTCCGAGGATCTTTTGGAATTTGGGTTTTGTCTTCGCCAGTGGGTGGGGTGTGGGGGGGAATATGATCATATGCCTGTTTTTTTTCAGATGTTGGGTCGGGATAAGCATTTACATACTCCTTTCAAGTTTAATCCTCATTGGCTGGAACATGAGGATTTGATCAGTTTATTGAAAAATACTTGGAAGGTTTATGATGAGAATTCTTCTTTGTCTCCAGCATCTCAATTTAATGCTAATCTTAAAATGATTAAGAATGAGGCTATTTGCTGGTCTGTTAAAATAAAAGAACATGATACTAAGGATTTAGTTGAGATTGAAGGTCTATTATTGGATGCTTGCACCAAACTTGGTTTTGGTTATGCTAATAATGTGGATAAGGCTTCCCTGTATGCTTTGGAATCTAGAAGGAGAAAAATCTTGTTAGACGGAGAAAATGAAGCTAGACAGAAGAGTAGGGCTCTTTGGTTGCTTTGCGGTGATGATAATACCCCCTTCTTCCATAAATATGTCAATCACAGAAAATTTATTAACTCTATATAGAAAATAGCAGATGATAGAGGTAATATTGTTGAGGGGTTTGAGTCTATTGCTGGGGAGGCTGTTCATCACTTTGAATCCCTGTTTAAAGAAGATGATTGTCTTCATTTGCCTGAAATTCTGGAAACTGCTGATAATTTCCCATCTGATATTTCTGATATTGAAAACTTAGAACTTATGATTCCTATTACTATTGAAGAAATCCAAGCTATTTTGACTGTCAGTAAAAATGACAAGAGCCCTGGTCTTGATGGGCTCCCTGTGGAAGTCTATAGAGCACTTTTTGATGTCTTGTGCAGTGATCTATTATGATTCATTGAAGATTCGAGGATTAGTGGGAAGAATCCAGTTGTTTTTAACTCTACCTTTATTGCTTTGATACCGAAGAAGGATTCTCCTAAGTCTTTTGATGATTTTCGATCAATATCTTTATGTAATTTTATATATAAGATCATTGGTAAAATCATTTCTACACGCATTAAAAAGATTTTGGGTAGGATTATTTCTAATGAACAGTTTGGTTTTTTGCCTGGCAGACAGATTCATGAAGCTGTTGGTATTATTCAGGAAGGTTTGCATACAATCCACTGTAAGGGTGTGAAATCTATGGTGCTTAAAATTGATTTATCTAAGGCTTATGATCGTGTAAACTGGACTTACTTACGGGTTAATATGACTAAGATGGGTTTTTCTGTACCATTTATTACCTGGGTGATGAGCAGTATTTCTTCTGTTTCATTTGTTGTTCTTATTAATGGGGTAGCTTCCTCATTTTTTAGATCTGGTAGGGGCCTGAGACAAGGTTGCCCTTTGGCACCCCTTTTATTTCTTATTGTGTTTGAAGGCCTAAGTAGGTCTATTCTAAATGCTCAAAACAGTGGGGTTTTTCAGGGTATCTCTTTTGGTAACAATATTATACTCTCTCATGTTTTGTTTGTGGATGATATAATACTGGTTTCTGATGGATCTGATCGTTCCTTATCAACTTTATATGAGGTCCTGTTGGTTTTTTGTAAAGCTTTTGGTATGATTATTAATGAGGACAAATCCTCATTTTACTACTCTGGAATGGAAGAATTTGAGCTGATTTGAATTCAGAACATTTTTTCTTTTAATGTTGACAAGATTGAGTCTGGTATGAAATATCTTGGCTTTTATTTAAAACCTTGCATATATCTGTTGAAAGATTGGGATTGGCTCATTTCAAAAGTGGAACAGAGATTAAAGAACTGGAGTTTTAGATGGTTATCTAAGGGAGGAAAACTCATTCTGGTCAAGTCTGTACTTGAGGCCATCCCTGTATATTGGATGCACTTTTGGATACCTATTGGAATTATTGAGAGAATCAGGAAGATTTGTTTCAAATTCTTATGGTCTAGTAAAAATTATACTTCTGGCTTACCATGGTCTTCACGGAAGGTCCTGGCCAATCCCATGTTACATACCCCAATTTTGTAAAATTATGTAATTGTTTTATTTTATTTCTGAGACATTATGTTAAACTTAATCCTAAGTAAAGGTTGATGACTCAGCAGAGTCAACAGTTATGAAGTGTAATTCAGAATATTTTATTAATAATAAATAAATTATGGAGACAACAGCATGGGAGAGCTGTTAAAAGAGGTTACTGGTCAAACTGGTGGATGGAACTAGGTGGAAAGGCAAAAGACAAGTGGCAGCATCCTCAAGCACTTCCTAAGTTGCAGGTGGCAACTTCCCTATATTTGGGGTCATGATTCCCCAAGAAAGTGGAATGTGAGCAGGTGGCTCATTAAATGACAGTTAACCCAACTAAGACCTAGGCAATCTTTAAAAGTACTCAATGAATAGAGCTAAGGCTGCTCAGATTTTATTCCAGAAAGAATTCATTCAGCTGAATGTTATTCAGGAATTTCATTGAGGAAAGTGGGAAAAACAGTAAGGAAGTGTTTGAGTGGATTGCTGCAGTAACTTGATTCTTATTTACAGCTATTTGGGCTGAGAGAACTGAATGATAGTTCCGAGTTAATACTGAGTTGAATACTGGTATTTGATTTGCTGCACCTAGTTCCAAGCCAGGGAGACCAGAGCAAGCTCGGGGGTCCTGAGAAGTCGTTGTCTGAGTGCTCTCCAGGAGTTGGTAGGGAGGAACGGCCTCCCATTGCTGTTGTTGTCCACAGCATTAAACAGGTTCTTCATTCATTTCTTTATGTCTTTCTGAGTATAAATGGATGAATGTTATGATTATTTATATGTCTGAGTAATTAGTTAGTTCAGTAAATTTAGTATCTTAGGATACTAGTAGTTAAACATGTTAGTATTCACTGTGTTTTTCCACATCTGGTATCACCAGACCGTACTCTAGCACAGTGTCTCAGTGTTGAGAAGTAGTATTCTCCCGAACTGAGTTCCCTACTTTACTTGCAGCTATTACAAATGTCTTTCCGTTTTAGTTCATAAGTTATCTTTTTACAGCTTTAAACTATTCTGGTACAGTAACTTGTTTTCTGGAAATACTAGCAGTAAAAATGAAAAAATAGTTCAAGTATCCGTGCAGTTTAAGTTATGGTTGTTCTTCTATTTTTTTTAAAAGAAATTCAGTTTTATAGAGATAAAATGAAAACATTGCTGATAGAAGAACATAAGCATGTATCTGTTACTTAACTAATTGATGTTTCAAGTTAAAGCCTTTTTGTAACAGTCTGCATTATAGCAGAGAATGCAAATTTTCCAAGTTACTGTACACTAATTTATTCAGCTAGGTTAAAGCATATCTTCATAACTGTTATTTTTATTTTAAATCTGGTAAATAGATGCTATTTTATATACAAGTATTTATATAGATACGGTATAAAATTTACTTTATTATTAGATAAATACTATAAAGAAATATTCAAACTTTAGAACCAAATAGTGGGTATATAACATTAAAACAATACTCATAGTAATATCAAGGAGTAGTATTGTATTATAGTATCTACGATGTAACATGGTGTTATACAAGTAGTATAATAATATACAAATAGAAACTTAGTTTATTAAGACATAGAATGTAAATAATATAATATTTATGAACTAGTCTTTTAATATGTTTTATAAAGTAAACAAACGTTATTAAAGGACGTTAGTATTAATTAAAAGATTATAATAGGTCAGCATTATAATAATGATTATTAAAATATAAAAACAATAATTTCACAAACTGCAGAACAGGATTAAAACCCTAGATTTATAGTTATTGCAACTAAGTAATGAATAAATAAAAATGGACATTATTCACTACAGCCACATTATAAAAACAATAAATATAAGGCTGTACTGAGCCTGAAGGCTATCAATATTATTATACAGATCTAAAACAAGTAACAGTGCATTAAATAAACAAAGGTACAGAGTACAGGACGCTCGACGATCGAGCTTAAACATATAAACCTAAGCTGTAACCTAACGAGACAAATGTCTCATCATCCTAAATCTTATTAAATAAAAATAACTATTAACATTTACAGCTGGGCTATTAAATGAAACACAGTAAGCATTCTTTTGTTTATCTTTTCAATACAGCAGTAAGTAAATGCAAGAAGATAAACCAGTTTTCAAAATATAGTAGAACGGAGGGTAAAACCCTATCCACGACAAGTAATCACATAAGAACTGAAAACACTGTTCATTTATTAACCCATAGCTGTAAATGCAAGGCTCACGGCCTGTAAAAACTTTTAATACAGAAAACACAAGGCTCACGGCCTGGAAAAACTTAATATAGTAAATGCAAGGCTCACGGCCTGTAAAAATACATTTACACAGTAATAACGCGAAGGCTTATAGCCTACAAAATTGTTTACAAAACCCTACAGTATTTAAAATCAAGCTTTACATTCACAGCCGTAGCCGGAGGACTCTTTTCAGAGTTAGGGTTATACCCTTAGCGCAAAACATTAAAAACAAACAGCTTAAAAACCACGAGGACAGAATGGCCGTAATAATAACCCACCGCCATCCTTAAAGGTGCAGACAAAGATGATAAGCCATGGAAGGACCCAGGGCTTACCGTAGTCTTGGATCCGTAACCTTAAATCCAGAGAAGGCATCGAAGTGTAGCAGGTTCACCTGCGAGGAGATTTATTGCAACCGATTGTTAGCATTTGTTTAAAAGATAAAATAATAACTTAAAAATTTTTGCTGTGCAATAAAATAACAAACATGAGGGTTACCTTATCAGTTAATAACCCTCGATGTGAAGCTGTGACTTGTTCCAGTGAGAAGACTGCCATTCGAGGGCAGAACGACGGGTTTATCATTCAACCTACAGCACAAAGGAGACCCCAGATAAACCCTAACATCGCAGTCTTCACACCCAACCGGCTAACAGAAACAACCAAGTATGTTGAAGGATAGACGCACTGGAGGATACCAGAAAAGGGTAGGACTGTCATCTACCGAAGCAAGTAAACCAATGACGGTTCCACAGAAGCAAATAGCTCGGTATAACACTTAAACAATCCTCACAGTGTAACATCTAAACTCGCAAGGAGCAGGAGCAATGTAAAGTAAAATGGCGGTCATCAAATTACCAGCTTGACCCGAGAAGTTTGCAGAGCGGCCACAGGCCCATAAACAAAGAAAGACTGGCAGCTTAGGGTTAAATTCACTGTAATATAGTGCTAGTGCATGGATACCAGTCGACCACATAGACTTTTAATAATCGTTGCATGGAGGGTATCGTTGTAAAGTTAAAAACCAATGATTTCTTCACAATGATTTGTCGATTGGAATGTTCTCAAGGAGTTCGACCTTAGTACAACCTGCAATTGTATTTCAATCATGCGCCCAAGTCAATATATAAACCTTGCCACGTTAGTCCTATTATAAATCAAACCTTGATTACTATATAAAGGTTGTGATATAATCTTGGTTGCTTTTACATAGAAGGAGGTTAAATTCAAAGAGTTTATAGAATTCTTAGAATATGGTTGTATTAACACATAGCGCTATAGAATCTTAGGTTTGCCTTATGCTCATAAGCATAAGAGTTATTTTATGTGTTTAAGAGTTAAAGAGAATAGATTAGGGATTTGTAGTTAGGTTGTTATAACCTAACTAAGGTATCATCTATTTGTTCTTGTTTTAAAAAGGAAAGTAATAAACCTAGCTACTCTATGAAGATTATACTTTTAATGACGTTTCTATTTAAGAAAATCAACTTTTGTATTGGTTTGTACTAGTACTTAAATTAGGTGTTTATGGGTAAAAGATATTTCATCTCAGTCATAGTTCTAACATCCTCTTGGTGACAAATCGATTTTTTCACTCATCCAACTTAAGTTTTCTTTAAAAGGAATTATGAGCAAAGTATGATAGATAACTTAGATGCTCTTTTCATTTACTTAAAGGTTAATTTATAAAATGATCAAGGAGATGAGTCTAGGACTAATGCCATTAGCATTTGATACTCATGAACTGAGTTTAGTGATCTAAAGGATGAAACTCTTAAATTATTATGAAATACTTGTTTTGCGTAAATACTTAAGTAAAATTTTATCATTTGGAATTCTAAACAAGATACAGTTTAACTTGGAATATTACTGTGTATTTGACTTACAGAAATAAACCTGTGATGTTATGATCTTCCTACCTTGCTAGTTGATAAGTAAAGAGAGATTATTGCATTCTTATACTTATATTCTGTATGAACAGGTAATAACTTTGAGACAAGTAGACCTACTAAACTTTATGTATAGAATTCATTTTTTTTTAGTATTAAGTCACAAAAGGAAACTGCAGCAGTACTAAAAATAATACCTTGGGAAACATGGTATTTCTATCTAGCTTGAATAAACTTTACAAATCTTTTGTATGCAAAAATCTGTACTATAAAATTCTGAGACTTGTGAGCATCAAACCCTTTTTCTTACATGTATACCTGTAACAGAAGGAAACGGCTGCGTTAGCTTGAAAGCTAAGTAAGCCCAGCCCTTTACGACAAACCACCTATGTCTCCAACAGAAAAATAATTAGTAACTGAAAGGAAAGATGTTTTTCAAAATACAGAGTATTTAAAATCATTATCGAGTTACAATTAAGTAGCATAAACAAATCAACCAGTTAACAATTGCAATTAATGTGATTTTATGTTATTTTTAAAAAGTTTTAAATTTTTTGAAATTTTGGGGTTTTGACATGTGGTATCAGAGCATGGTTCAAACACTAGGCCTTGATGTGGCCCAATTAATTTCCGCATAACAGTAAAAATAACATACTAACCTGTATTTTGTTTTATGTGAAAAGCAGAAAATTATTTTTTTCTGAATCTAACAGGCAGGTATGGAGCACTTAGGAGAATATGCTGGGGAGGAATCTCCAAACACTAAGACTAGACAGATGTCCAGAGAACCTATGATTGAGGAGATAACTGCTCACTCCTCAGATTTGATGCAGACCATAAAAGGTTTAAAGACTGAATTAGAATCATTCAAGAAGGATAATGAACGAATTCTGAAGACTCAAGAGGAGTTAAATCAAATTCTGATAGAGAAATTTCAGACTGAAGGGAAAAATAGAAGGTCCGAATCTGAAGAAGCAAGTCATCAAAAGGGGTCCAAAAAGATGAAATTAGCTAAATCTGATAGCAGTTCCTCATCTGAAGGCCTTAAGGAACAACAAAGCTATTATTCTACCAGTGATAGTAGCAAAGCAGAGGTGTATAAGAAAAAGAAAAAGTACAGACCTTACGAAGAGATCTCTGGGGAGTTCAAGAAAATAAAACCCCCAACTTTCAATGGAGAAACGGAAAAAGGAGAAAAGGCAGAATCCTGGTTATCCGGGATGAGAAAATACTTTCAGATTTATAATTATTCAAATCAGCTGAAGGCGAGAATGGCCATATATAACCTTTCAGGGAAGGTAGATATATGGTGGCAAGATTTGAAGAGGGTTAAAGGGATTAAAGAAAAAGAGGTTAATTGGAGTACTTTCAAAAGGTACTTCAAGAAGAAGTTCCTGTCTGAACAGTACTATGAAGAAAGGGCCAAGGAGTTTTATGAGTTAAAACTTGGGTCCATGACTATGAAAGACTTAAACAGTAAGTTCTTAAGTCTGTTGAGGTATGTGTTGTATTTAGTTGATGAGAAATCGAAGGTACAACGGTTTCTCAGCTGCCCGCCATACCATATAAAAGACAGAATCGAGTATGACAATCCCAAAACTCTGGAAGAAGTCATGTGAAAAGCAAATTTCTGTTTTGAATAGAATAAAAAGAAGGAAGGTATAGCCAACTGGAAGGCTAAAAAGAATGGAAATCGGTCTGAATTTAAGAAAAATGAGTATATACCCCAGAAAAATTTTAAGAACAGCAAGAACAGAAACCATTCTAATGGCAAGAACTTTCAGGGAGGCAAAAATGGTGCTTCAAATAACTCCAATAACTTTAAGGGCAGCAAGGAGGTTTCCAACAATCATGGAAATTTTACTAAGAATTTCAAAAGGAAGGAACCTGTTAAGTGTTGGGAGTGCAATGGCCCACACTATGCTTTAGTTTGCCCAAACCGAAAGAAGCCAAACAACAATATTCATACAATACAAGATGAAATGACAATTGGAGACTTTGCAAGGACCATGCCCCGGATCAATGCAGCATTGGAAAATCGACAAGCTGAGTACCAAACTTCCATGGTGGAAGTAGAAGGTATGGTTAACGAAACTCCTGTAACTATTTTGATAGATCCATGTGCTAGCTTGAGTTATATTTCACCACAGATAGTAGAAAAGTGTCATCTGAATGTTGAAAAGTTTGATAACTCTTGGCTGGTTCAACTAGCCACAGGGGCAAAAAGGAAGGTAAATTATTATGTTAAGGATTGTGTTATAGATATGAATGGTTTTAAAACTGCTGTTAAATTAAATGTGCTACCCCTTGGTTCTTATGACATACTTATAGGTATGGACTGGTTAGAACAACATAGGGTAGTGTTAAACTGTTTTGATAAAACATTTACATGTATAAATAATAATGAACAGCCTGTAATAGTTAGAGGAATTCCTAGGAAGACGGTGGTTAGGCAGATCTCTGCCTTGCAGCTTAAAAGAGTAGTCAGGAAAGGATGCAAGGCCTATGCTGTAATCATTATAGATGAGGCAAATAATGTTGAAAAAGATAAAATAAAAATAGAGAACATTCCTGTGTTAAATGAATTTATTGATGTTTTTCCGGAGGAAATTCCAGGATTGCCTCCTAGGAAGGAACTGGATTTCACAATAGAGATGGTACCAGGTGTTGTACCTAGCTCGAAAGCTCCGTACCGTATGAATATTCTGGAACTTAACGAATTAAAATCACAGTTAAAGGAATTAATTGATAAGAAATATATTAGACCTAGTGTTTCCCCTTGGGGAGCACCAGTAATTTTTGTTAAAAAGAAAGACGGAACTATGCGACTCTGCATAGATTACCGCCAGCTTAATAAAATGACAATTAAAAACAGTTATCCGTTGCCCCACATAGACGATCTGTTTGATCAGCTGTGCGGAGCTACGGTGTTCTCTAAAATAGACCTGAGATCAGGCTATCATCAGGTGAGAATTAAAGAAGAAGACATATTTAAGACAGCTTTCAGAACTAGATATGGACATTACGAATTTGTCGTAATGACATTCGGGCTTACTAATGCCCCAGCCATCTTTATGTGTCTAATGAACAACATAATGCATAAATACTTAGACAAGTTTGTTGTCGTATTCATCGATGACATCTTGATCTATTCTAAAAATGAAGAGGAACATAAAGAGCATTTACGAATAATCTTACAAGAACTGCGAGAGCAACAGCTCTTTGCGAAGTTCAGTAAGTGTGATTTCTTCAGGGATGAGATCCAGTACTTAGGTCACGTGGTGACTAAAGAAGGGATTTCAGTTGATCCCGAAAAGATCAGGGCAATTGAAGAGTGGCCAGTACCAAAAGACGTCACAGATGTTAGGTCTTTCATGGGGATCACCAGTGATTACCGAAGATTCATAGAATGTTTTTCTAAGATAGCCAACCCAATCACTTCTTTGCAAAAGAAAGGCAAGAAGTTAGATTGGAACGTAAAATGCGAAGAAAGCTTTAAGAAACTAAAAACTTTATTAACAACTGCGCCAATTTTAATAATAACGGATCCCAATAAGGATTTCGTGGTTTGCACAGATGCTTGTAATGACGGTCTAGGCGGAGTACTGACTCAGGATGGGCATGTCATTGCCTATGAGTCCAGGAAGCTAAAGATCCATGAAAAGAATTATGCCACTTACGATTTAGAGCTGGTTGCTGTTATTCATGCCTTGAAAATGTGGCAACACCACTTAATAGGAAGAAAGTTTACTTTAATGACTGATAACAAGGGTTTGAAATACCTCTTAGATCAGCCTAACCTAAATGCAAGGCAAGCCAGATGGCTAGCCTTCCTAAGTGAATACGATTTTGAAATTCAACACATAAAAGGGAAAGAAAATAAAGTAGCTGATGCTTTGAGCAGAAATGCAAAATTGAATTTCACAACAGCAATCAGTACTTATAATTCTGATTTAAATGAACAGCTAATTGAAGGTATAAAATTGGATGAAATATATCAAAAGTTACAAGCTACAGCTAAGGAAGAACCCATAGAAAGTTTAACTAAGGGTTATAGTTTAAATAAAGATGGATTTTTACTGTTTAAGGACAGACTGTATGTGCCAAATGTATCTAAAATTAAATTGCTGATTCTGGATGAAGTGCATAAAACCCCTTATTCAGGGCATCCAGGTTATCAAAAAACTGTCACCATGTCGAGAAAAGATTATTTCTGGCCTAACATGAAATCTGAAACAGCTGAGTATATAGCTAGATGTTTGGACTGTCAACAAGTAAAGATAGAACATCAACATCCAGCTGGGTTATTGCAGCCCTTGCCTATTCCTAACTGGAAGTGGGAAATAATCAGCTTAGATTTCATTACTGGATTACCCAGAAATCAAAATCAGAATGATTCAAATATGGTGGTAGTGGATAAATTAAGTAAAACAACACATTTTAATCCTGTTAAAACCACTTTTAAGGCTGCAAATATAGCAGACATTTTCTTAAAACGGATTTTTCGGCTACATGGTGTGCCGAAGGTTATTATTTCAGATAAGGATCCTAAATTCACTGGGAATTTCTGGAAATCCTTGTTCAAAGGATTGAACACTACTATGAATTTCAGCACCTCTTTCCATCCTCAGACGGACGGACAGATCGAAAGAGTTAATCAAGTGTTGGAAGATCTGTTAAGAATGTATGTTAAGGATCAGCCTGGTAAGTGGGAGGATTATTTGCATTTAGCAGAATTTGCATACAATAACAATTATCAATCATCAACTAAGTTCAGCCCTTTTGAAATTCTGTATGGGCGAAAATGTAACACTCCAATCTCCTGGAATAATCCAGTAGATAGATTAGTGTTGGGGCCCGAATTATTAAAAGAAATGGAACAGATTGTAAAACAGGTGCAGGAGAACTTGAAGGTTTCCCAGGATCGGCAAAAGAGTCAAGCAGATCTGAAGAGAACTCCTAAAGAGTTCCAGGTGGGTGAGCATGTGTTCATAAAGGTAAGACCAAAAAAGAGCTCCCTAAGACTGGGGAGTTGTTCAAAACTAGCACCATGTTATTGTGGTCCATTTGAAATTTTATCTAGAGTTGGTCAAGTTGCTTATCAGTTAGCGTTACCACCTAATTTAAAAGTGCACAATGTTTTTCATATTTCTGTTCTGAAAAAGTATGTACATGATGCTACTCATGTGATTGACTGGAACGTTGTACAGGTAGAACCAGAAGGGGAAGTTCTGGTGGAACCGGATTGTATCCTCGGGAGGAGGGAGATTACTCTGCGGAACCGCACAATTGGACAGCTGAAGGTGCAATGGAAGCATAGTCCTGAAGAAGCTACTTGGGAACTGGAAAGTAAGATGTGGGAAGCATACCCGAATCTGTTCCAGGAGGTTCCTAAGGAAGAAGAATAAGTAACATCGAGGACGATGTTACATTTTAAGGGGGTGTGTATGTCACATACCCCAATTTTGTAAAATTATGTAGTTGTTTTATTTTATTTCTGAGACATTATGTTAAACTTAATCCTAAGTAGGGGTTGATGACTCAGTAGAGTCAACAGTTATGGAGTGTAATTCAGAATATTTTATTAATAATAAATAAATTATGGAGACAACAGCATGAGAGAGCTGTTAAAAGAGGTTACTGGTCAAACTGGTGGATGGAACTAGGTGGAAAGGCAAAAGACAAGTGGCAGCATCCTCAAGCACTTCCTAAGTTGCAGGTGGCAACTTCCCTATATTTGGGGTCATGATTCCCCAAGAAAGTGGAATGTGAGCAGGTGGCTCATTAAATGACAGTTAACCCAACTAAGACCTAGGCAATCTTTAAAAGTACTCAATGAAGAGAGCTAAGGCTGCTCAGATTTTATTCCAGAAAGAATTCATTCAGCTGAATGTTATTCAGGAATTTCATTGAGGAAAGTGGGAAAAACAGTAAGGAAGTGTTTGAGTGGATTGCTGCAGTAACTTGATTCTTATTTACAGCTATTTGGGCTAAGAGAACTGACTGATAGTTCCGAGTTAATACTGAGTTGAAGATTGGTATTTGATTTGTTGCACCTAGTTCCAAGCCAGGGAGACCAGAGCAAGCTCGGGGGTCCTGAGAAGTCGCTGTCTGAGCGCTCTCCAGGAGTTGGTAGGGAGGAATGGCCTCCCATTGCTGTTGTTGTCCACAACATTAAACAGGTTCTTCATTCATTTCTTTATGTCTTTCTGAGTATAAATGGATGAATGTTATGATTATTTATATGTCTGAGTAATTAGTTAGTTCAGTAAATTTAGTATCTCAGGATACCAGTAGTTAAACATGTTAGTATTCACTGTGTTTTTCCACATCTGGTATCACCAGACCGTACTCTAGCACAGTGTCTGAGTGTTGAGAAGTAGTATTCTCCCGAACTGAGTTCCCTACTTTACTTGCAGCTATTACAAATGTCTTTCTGTTTTAGTTCATAAGTTATCTTTTTACAGCTTTAAACTATTCTGGTACAGCAACTTGTTTTCTGGAAATACTAGCAGTAAAAATGAAAAAATAGTTCAAGTATCCGTGCAGTTTAAGTTATGGTTGTTCTTCTATTTTTTTTAAAAGAAATTCAGTTTTATAGAGATAAAATGAAAACATTGCTGATAGAAGAACATAAGCATGTATCTGTTACTTAACTAATTGATGTTTCAAGTTAAAGCCTTTTTGTAACAGTCTGCATTATAGCAGAGAATGCAAATTTTCCAAGTTACTGTACACTAATTTATTCAGCTAGGTTAAAGCATATCTTCATAACTGTTATTTTTATTTTAAATCTGGTAAATAGATGCTATTTTATATACAAGTATTTATATAGATACGGTATAAAATTTACTTTATTATTAGATAAATACTTTAAAGAAATATTCAAACTTTAGATCCAAATAGTGGGTATATAACATTAAAACAATATTCATAGTAATATCAAGGAGTAGTATTGTATTATAGTATCTACGATGTAACATGGTGTTATACAAGTAGTATAATAATATACAAATAGAAACTTAGTTTATTAAGACATAGAATGTAAATAATATAATATTTATGAACTAGTCTTTTAATATGTTTTATAAAGTAATCAAACGTTATTAAAGTACGTTAGTATTAATTAAAAGATTACAATAGGTCAGCATTATAATAATGATTATTAAAACATAAAAACAATAATTTCACAAACTGCAGAACAAGATTAAAACCCTAGATTTATAGTTATTGCAACTAAGTAATGAATAAATAAAAATGGACATTATTCACTACAGCCACATTATAAAAACAATAAATATAAGGCTGTACTGAGCCTGAAGGCTATCAATATTATTATACAGATCTAAAACAAGTAACAGTGCATTAAATAAACAAAGGTACAGAGTACAGGACGCTCGACGATCGAGCTTAAGCATATAAACCTAAGCTGTAACCTAATGAGACAAATGTCTCATCATCCTAAATCTTATTAAATAAAAATAACTATTAACATTTACAGCTGGGCTATTAAATGAAACACAGTAAGCATTCTTTTGTTTATCTTTTCAATACATCAGTAAGTAAATGCAAGAAGATAAACCAGTTTTCAAAATATAGTAGAACGGAGGATAAAACCCTATCCACGACAAGTAATCACGTAAGAAATGAAAACTCTGTTCATTTATTAACCCATAGCTGTAAATGCAAGGCTCACGGCCTGTAAAAACTTTTAATACAGAAAACACAAGGCTCACGGCCTGGAAAAACTTAATATAGTAAATGCAAGGCTCACGGCCTGTAAAAATACATTTACACAGTAATAACGCGAAGTCTTATAGCCTACAAAATTGTTTACAAAACCCTACAGTATTTAAAATCAAGCTTTACATTCACGGCCGTAGCCGGAGGACTCTTTTCAGAGTTAGGGTTATACCCTTAGTGCAAAACATTAAAAACAAACAGCTTAAAAACCACGAGGACAAAATGGCCGTAATAATAACCCAATGCCATCCTTAAAGGTGCAAACAAATATGATAAGCCATGGAAGGACCCAGGGCTTACCGTAGTCTTGGAGTCGTAACCTTAAATCCAGAGAAGGCATCAAAGTGTAGCAGGTTCACCTGCGAGGAGATTTATTGTAGCCGATTGTTAGCATTTGTTTAAAAGATAAAATAATAACTTAAAAATTTTTGCTGTGCAATAAAATAACAAACATGAGGGTTACCTTAGCAGTTAATAACCCTCGATGTGAAGCCGTGACTTGTTCCAGCGAGAAGACTGCCATTCGAGGGCAAAAAGACGGGTTTATCATTCAACCTACAACACAAAGGAGACCCCAGATAAACCCTAACATCGCAGTCTTATTCTTTTGTTTACACCCAACCGGCTAACAGAAACAGCCAAGTATGTTGAAGGATAGACGCACTGGAGGATACCAGAAAAGGGTAGGACTGTCATCTACCGAAGCAAGTAAACCAATGACGGTTCCACAGAAGCAAATAGCTCGGTATAACACTTAAACAATGCCTCACAGTGTAACATCTAAACTCGCAAGGAGCAGGAGCAATGTAAAGTAAAATGGTGGTCATCAAATTACCAGCTTGACCCGAGAAGTTTGCAGAGCGGCCACAGGCCCGTAAACAAAGAAAGACTGGTAGCTTAGGGTTAAATTCACCGTAATATAGTGCCAGTGCATGGATACCAATCGACCACGTAGACTTTTAATAATCGTTGCATGGAGGGTATTGTTATAAAGTTAAAAACCAATGATTTCTTCACAATGATTTGTCGATTGGAATGTTCTCAAGGAGTTCGACCTTAGTACAACCTGCAATTGTATTTCAATCATGTGCCCAAGTCAATATATAAACCTTGCCATGTTAGTCCTATTATAAATCAAACTTTGCTTACTATATAAAGGTTGTGATATAATCTTGGTTGCTTTTGCATAGAGGTAGGTTAAATTCAAAGAGTTTATAGAATTCTTATAATATGGTTGTATTAACACATAGCGCTATAGAGTCTTAGGTTTGCCTTATGCTCATAAGCATAAGAGTTATTTTATGTGTTTAAGAGTTAAAGAGAATAGATTAGGGATTTGTAGTTAGGTTGTTATAACCTAACTAAGGTATCATCTATTTGTTCTTGTTTTAAAAAGGAAAGTAATAAACCTAGCTACTCTATGAAGATTATACTTTTAATGGCGTTTCTATTTAAGAAAATCAACTTTTGTATTGGTTTGTACTAGTACTTAAATTAGGTGTTTATGGGTAAAAGATATTTCATCTCAGTCATAGTTCTAACATTCTCTTGGTGACAAATCGATTTTTACACTCATCCAACTTAAGTTTTCTTTAAAAGGCATTATGAGCAAAGTATGATAGATAACTTAGATGCTCTTTTCATTTACTTAAAGGTTAATTTATAAAGTGATCAAGGAGATGAGTCTAGGACTAATGCCATTAGCATTTGATACTCATGAACTGAGTTTAGTGATCTAAAGGATGAAACTCTTAAATTATTATGAAATACTTGTTTTGCGTAAATACTTAAGTAAAATTTTATCATTTGGAATTCTAAACAAGATACAGTTTAACTTGGAATATTACTGTGTATTTGACTTACAGAAATAAACCTGTGATGTTATGATCTTCCTACCTTGCTAGTTGATAAGTAAAGAGAGATTATTGCATTCTTATACTTATATTCTGTATGAACAGGTAATAACTTTGAGACAAGTAGACCTACTAAACTTTATGTATAGAATTCATTTTTTTTTAGTATTAAGTCACAAAAGGAAACTGTAGCAGTACTAAAAATAATACCTTGGGAAACATGGTATTTCTATCTAGCTTGAATAAACTTTACAAATCTTTTGTATGCAAAAATCTGTACTATAAACTTCTGAGACTTGTGAGCATCAAACCCTTTTTCTTACCTGTATACCTGTAACAGAAGGAAACGGCTGCATTAGCTCGAAAGCTAAGTAAGCCCAGCCCTTTACGACAAACCACCTATGTCTCCAATAGAAAAATAATTAGTAACTGAAAGGAAAGATGTTTTTCAAAATACAGAGTATTTAAAATCATTATCGAGTTACAATTAAGTAGCATAAACAAATCAACTAGTTAACAATTGCAATTAATGTGATTTTATGTTATTTTTAAAAAGTTTTAAATTTTTCGAAATTTTGGGGTTTTGACATCCCAAGTCTTTGAGAGGTTGGGGTCTAAAAATACCTACCTATTTTGCTAAATCACTTGCTTCCAAAAGTGTGTGGAATTTGATATCTAGTTTAGGAGTGTGGGTGCAAATTGCAGTGCAAAAATACATTTCACCTTTATCCATAGTAGACTGGATAAGGGCTGATGACAAGAAAAAGAAAGGTATCTCTATATGCTGGAAATCAGTACTCTGGTCCTTTGATCTTATAGGACAGGCTCTTGTTTGGAGAATTGGGACTGGAACTGAGGTATGTATAGGCATTGATCCTTGGCTAGGATGCAAATGGAGGCATGTTTTACCTGAGTGTATGATTGATAAACTTCATTCAGCTGGGTTTTATGTGATCAAACATATTGCTAGTACTAGTACAACTTTCCTTCAGAATAAGGGATGGTTAAATTCAGATTTTTTTGATTTTGATGACCAGGAAATTGTTATCTGGAATTCCTATGTGGCATTGCTGACTTCCTGCCATGTCAGAATCTCAGCTGAGGATGACCAGATGATTTGGAATCTTTCCAAAAATGGTAAGTACACACCTAAAGTTGGTTATCTTCATCTTATTCATGACAGGAATGAGATTGAATGTTTCTGGTGGTGGAAGTGGTTATGGAAACTCAAATGTCCAGTGAAATAAAAAATCTACTGCTGGTTTTTATTTTCAGGGAAAGCACTCACTTGGGATGTTCTGTGTAGAAAAGGCAGAGAAGGACCGGGCTGGTGCTATCTATGTAAAATGGAAGCTGAAACTAATCATCATATTGGTTTTGAATGTTCATTCACAAAGAGGGCCTGGTCAGAAATTGAAAACAAACTAAGTTATAATAATTTCTGGATTGGAAATACAGTCTTAGAATGTGTTAAGAATTGGATTATGCATGCTGAGGCTAGGTATAGGTCTTTACCTGTTATTGTATCTTGGTTCATTTGGAAGGCTCGGAATCAATGTTGTTTTGAAGATATACAGCCTAGGACTATTGTTGTCACTACTTTAAGTTTGGGTTTAATGCATGCTTATCATTTGGATAACAGAGTGTTGAATATAAGAATGGTTGTCAATGAGCAAATTGACAAAGAATCTGCTTGGGGATATTTTGATGGTTCAGCAGTAGGAGTACCTCAGACTTGTGGGGCTGGTGGTATATTGTATTTATCTGATCAACACTTCTTCACTTTTTTAGCTAGTTTGGGGTTGGGTACCAACAAATTTGTTGAGCTCCTAGCTTTAAAATTGCTTATCACATTGGCTTTAAAGAAGGGGGTTCAATCTTTGCAGGTTTTTGGGGACTCACAATTGGTGATCAATTGGATATCCGGTAAGTTTAGAATTAATAATATTCTTCTTACTCAGATACTACATGTGGTGATTAGAATTTCTAACTTACTGGTTAAAGTTGAATACTAGCACATTTATCGCGAAAGGAATACCAAGGCTGATGCTTTAGCTAATGTGCTGGAGGGATACTGGAAAATTCTGGAGTAAAGAGGTTCTGAAACTTATGAGACATTTCAGATTTTTTAATCTGAAGTTTAGATTAAGTTGGGGGGGGGGGGGTTCATGGGACAGTGGAGTTTATGGTAGTTTTAATGTTTTGATTAAGTTTTTCTGGATATTGGGAAAGTTTTTATGATCTGTTCTTGTCATTTTTGGACATATGGTATGCTGACAGTTTATGATACTATGTGACTCTGTTGATGACTGGTTTTTGGACAGTTTTTGATGACTGTTTTTAATGACAGACTTTTTGATGACAGGTTTTGGACAGAGTTCAGATTTGGAAATATGATGATTTAAGATGAATTCATCAGTTTATAAAAAATAGATCTCTATTGGAGATAGACTGGTTTAGATGATAGAGTATTTTATAAAGTCTGGTTAAGCCTAGTTGATATGATTAATATTCATATTTACTTTACTTCTTTCTGTTTTATTTGTATATCTATCATGATTGTGGTGTTATATGAATGATTTTCGAGTGGATATAATTTGATTTTTTAAATCAATTATTATCTCTTTGTATTTAAGCATGTATATGCTGATGAATTGAGGAAATGGACATTGATATTTATTTAAAAAAATATTGGACTATTTGATGAATGTAATTTGATAATAAAATTACAATTTTTTCTTTGAATATATATATATATATAACATTTGCTTTCTGATGATTCTAAAGAGTATATAATAAAATAAAGAGTATATAATAAAATTAAAATTTTGAATTTGTTTTCACTTTTTTAAGGCATATAAAAACTTTGAGAAGGAAATTTCGTCGCCCAATTTTATATGACCACCATATAATACCATCGTTCCACCTTTGTCCTATTACTACAACCAACCATTTTTTCAACAATATAAATTGCCATTATGACATGATGCTATGTATAAAAAAAAATGACAAGAGGAACAAACAAGCTTTAAAAGCTACAAACATTTACTAGCAAATTATATATATGGTTTATTTAGTTTAATTTAGTGATCAAATTGTTGATGACATTCAGTTGGTGATTACATGGCACAATTTCTAATGAAGTTTTTTTAATTAGCTTTTTTTTTTCGATAGTGATCAATATACACTTTGCAAGAGAGTATTTAATGGCATTGTTGTGGGGGTTCTAAAGTGTTGGATTGATGAATGGTTCACATCCAACGTTTTAGAACTTTGTAATGGTAGTGTTAAATGCTTTGTTATAGGGTGGTTATTGATTGTCTTGTTTAATAAGAATTAAATATATACATAATATTAGATCGATGTGTTTGTTTAGCATTTATTAGAGTAAATTTGATGTCAAAATAGGTTGCCTAAAGAAAATGATAAAATAATAGTTGAAATAAAAAATAATATTTATGAATTTTTGGAAGAAAAGAGAAAAAAACTACATTTTTCTTCGTATTTTCAACATATCTCCATGACGCAATGGGTTTATTTAAAGCCCATTTTTTTCACTATTTCCCCCCAAAAAATTTCCCCTAATACTTATTGTTCCAAAATTTTGCGATTCATTTCTTCATGCATGGCATGCACGTTTTTTTTATGATTATAATTTGCAAGTTTTATCATGTAAGTTTTACTAGTGCACCTCATGCTATAAATAAGGTATATTAGGATTTTATCTATGATGTATGGAAACAAATGAAAATTAGAAAGCCTCTTCTATCAAAAAATTAGATTGATACGTTTTCAAAGAGGTAAGTTCAAATGATTTTGAACACCATCAAATGCATGGAAGAAAAACATGTTTGCTATTTTGAGTCAAATGGGTTCATTAAAATTTACCAAAATAATAATTTGATGGATACTTTGATTTAGAAAGAAGATTGTGTTTTTTTATTATTATTTTTAACATAGTTAGTGTTTAATTTGTTAACATTTTAATGATTTAGAAGGACAATATTTTATTTCACATTTTTTTATGAAGGGTTTACTTAATTCACACTTTTGAATGTAAGCACAATTATTTATATAAACCTTTTATCGTTGAAGGGTTAAAGATGAATATATGTCCTTCAAATTGAAATTAAAACTAACCTTTGAAATTTGATAATTGCTTTCTAATGATACATGTGATACATCAATGTATAAGTACTTGACAACCTTCTCGATCCTAAGAAGGTTCAAGCACCTAAGTTTCACCCATGTGATGTATATTACCACATTCCACCAATGAGGAGTGTGTATATGCCAACCATAGGTGTTGACAAATTTTTAATTTTAGACAATTGCATTTTTTTAAATATTCTTCCTCTAGCCTTGGTCGTGTGAGTCAATGATCCGGTTGGTGTCCACTCAACAACGCATCCACTTTTTCCTTACAATATTTTACCTCTAATCCTTTAGGTATGGACCATGGGGGGTTCACTCAGTGAACTTGTTACATAGCACGATCGTTTGTAGAATATTAAAGAATATTCTCAATTTCACTAAATATTGGAAAATACTTCCTAAAATTGTATTGTTGAACCCCCCTCACAATATACCTTTCAAATTAAGAAAACTCCTAGCTTCACCAAATATTGTATGTATCCATTTTATCAATGCTTTTTTAACACCCTCTTTATATCATATTGCAAAGTTGTAACAACAAGATCCTTAACACATCTTAGTATAAGAAAACAAGATGCTAAATCAAATATAGTATAATGCTAGTAATGATCCCAACATGATTGCAAGGGCATGTGATCCATTTTTAGCATTGGATAGTGGAAGACCCAATGAAATAGTAATGGGGAAGAAAAAACATGTAAAGTCAAGAGATCAATGTAACAAAGAATGTAAAATACTAATAGTCCAATAGTCACTAAAATGCTTAGAAAAATATATGAGAATTGCACATGTTTTACTCCAAAACCTACTAATGTACCAATTTTATATCATGTAACTACAACTATAACCATAAAGAGCTCATGTTTTCTATAAGTTTAATAAATTAAAATCCATAAAATATATTTAATGATCTTAATAAATGTTTTCTATTTTTTTAAAGCTATTTGTATGTAATTTTTAATACATGCATAATAAAATATGGTAAAATAATTCTCTTTTTGTTTGGATAAATTATGTGCATATATCTTCGTATGGTTAAAGTATTTCAAGGTTAGTGAACACTGATTCTTCGACAACAAATGAATCTTATCTCCATATCTATACAAGATCAAAATTAGTAAAAAATTAGAAGAGATTCTCTTCATTTCCTATCTAAATTCTTAAAATAGATTAAATGATACTCCCATATAAATTTAGTAGTAGTTATCCAAGAGGTTATTGATTTTTCTTGGGTCGAGAAGTATTCTATTTTGGAATATTTGTAACTTTATTTAATTGGGAAGAGATTTTTTGTATAAAACTTAGACAAAATTATCAATTTTTTTATGTATATGATCCAATGATATAATCAAATTCCTTAGGTATTTTTTAAGATGGATTTAGATTTCAATTGAAATTAAGATTTCAATCAATAATATTATAATGTGGTTAACGTAAAGATATGAATATTTTCATTTAAAAATTATTTAATGAAAATTAAAAAAAATCATAAACATAATGATAATATTATACTATAAAATGCTTATATATATATATATATATATATATATATATATATATATATATATATAACACGGGTGATGTCATTTTTGTCTTTTTGTAAACTCAACAGGGAGCGTTTTATATATTGGAGAGACTTTTTCTCGGAAGGAAAGCATGTCAAATAAACACCATCAGATGAAAAATCCAACAATATTCATTTGACAGACTCCCCTTCCGAGAAAAAATCTGTCCAGTAAATAAGAATTGCCAACTCAACACCATGGTCCATCGGGGCCATGTACATTTTAATACCCTTCCTTCCCCGCGTCCATTGAATGTGGACTGAAATGCCGTATACGACTTTATCTTTGGCAACAAACAAACACTAACATGCAAGGTGTGATGGGGTCTTATCATTGGGAGTGTTGATTTTAATTACTCATGGTATATTAAATTGATATTAAAAAATATTCTAAATTTATTAAATGTGATATATTAAATTAATCATGAAACATAATAATAAAATTGCTAATTGTGAATGGTTAAAATTTAAAAATAGGAAGTCGTAAATGGCATCTTGCATGCACTCAATTTAATAATAATTAAATATTAAACCATTCTTGTAAATGGTATCATTATTAAATATTAAACAATGGTTGTAAATGGCATGGTATGTCTTCAATTTGAATTATTAAATTAAATATTAAACTATTTTTGTAAATAGTATTTTTATGGCCTCGAAGAGGCATATTTTACAGTTTACTAGGGAGAAATGTATAACTCTTTCTGTGCTTACCTTAGACTTGACAGGTGTCCTTTAAAAAAAAAAAAAAATACTATAAAATAATAACATGTCGGTTCACATTAGAGTTAAAACATTTACAACGACATATATATATAATAGGTAAATTAAAACGCTTATTCAACATTTACATTTTTAAAACAAAAAACACAAGTTTGCATCTCAAGAGATTTGACCTCTCTCGACGCTTGCTAGATCTCTTTTAAGATGGATCTATGTTGAGTTAAATATTAAACAATGATTGTAAATGACATCTTGTATGTCTTCAATTTGAATTAGGTGAAAGTCATTTAAGTTGTAAATGGTTTTTCTTGAATAGTTGTTAGAAAAAATAGTATGATATATTTAATTTATAATATTTTAGTAAATAGTTTAATGGTTTTATATATATATATAAAAGTTGTGAATGTCCTTTTTAATGAAAATGTTGACTTTAATTACTTATGATAATGATGATGATGACGACGATTAACATCTAATGAGATTAATTTTGGTTTATCAGATCTTGAGAAGGATAATACTTGGTTTACTTTAACATCTTGTTCCTGTGCTTAAAAAGCTTACCAAGAAGCTTTCCAAACTCACTATAGTTTTGACAAGTTAGGAGATTATGAAGGTTTGTATTGTAGCAAATACTATGCACCTTAGATCTAATGTGGGTGTAAGCAAGACACCTTAAGAGAAAGTGATTTTTATCCTCAACGCTTATAAACTCACACAAATGGAAAACCCCTTCTACCCATGAAGTTTTAGGAATAAACCAACGCCATGTTTCGTTATGTAGTTCATGAGAGTTCGTTCTAATCTTGGCTATATTAATTTTCTTCCGTGAACTAGTTACTACCGAGAGATACTTCTGATCTTCCAAGTTAGGATTAATGAACTTCTTATAGTATCTTAATTTTCTCTTAACCGCTAAATTTTCCTCACACCAAAATTTCTCTTTAAACTTAGAAGTAATAATATTTGTGTCATTATAAATGTTCTTCAAAATGTTATTTTCATCAATGCCCCAATGGTTTAACCAAGCCATGGTATCTTTACACCAACACCGCTTGAGGCGTAGTTGGTTTTGACTTGAGTTTAAAGCAATTTTAGGAACTCTCTCATTTCCCATGTTATTTATCTTATGCTTGTACATCGGTACCTAGTCATAGCCATGCTCTCGGTGGAGGAAAGACCACTTCTATGAGGAGAATAAGATAAGGTGTATTGGTTTTAATTTTGAGGTTATAAGCTATAAACCGCTTCTGGATTTGCTCAATCTTCCTCCAAGATCCTCTAGAAATGATACACCCCCATACTTCACAGCCATACAAGATAACGTGGATGACAAGAGTTTCAAAGAGGAACTTCTTTTTATCCCGCATGACCATATTGGTTGATTTACAATTATTTTCAATACCAAAATAAGCTTTCCACCCTCCATTAATCATTTTCTCGATGTTGTAGTTTCAATTAGCTTGTGATGAATATCAATTCTGAGATACTTGTAAGAAGTCACTTTCTCTAGATTTCTATTATCATAAATAAAATTTGCATAGGTGTCTTTCTTAGATTTTATATAAATTTAATATCATAAACTAATAATTAAATAACATTTTAGATATATTAAATTCGACGTGTCAAATGAATCATTATATACTAGAATTGGTCTTTAATACATTTAATTGATAATTAAACATTTATTAGTTTTATTATTAAAAAAACATACAAATAGTGAATGCCATGTTGCTAACATCATGGTTTTGTTTCAAATAAATAAAATATTAGAATAAAAATATCCATGTTTTTGGTAAGGTACTGCCAAGGGTATGTGGTCGCTAATTTCTTGAGAAAGTTTATGTTAATATGTAGTTCAACAAAAGTTTTTTGGAACTTCAAACTTTTGAGGAGAATCATATAAACAATTAAGTCTATTTCAAATGTTTATATCTTTTGGAAAGCTCATTTTATTTTTCTTCTTGGTGGGGAAGTGACTACATTCAGTATTGTGGATGGAAAATAGGTAAAATTGGCATTAATCCTTGGGTGGAATATGAAGGCCATCATACCTTTTAATAAAGGGTCTTTAACCACCTTTAAGAGCAAGGATCATTTTTACTAGTTAATTGTTTTTTATGGATATTGGTGGCCACCCACCTCTTCTAGTGAATCACAATGGTTCTCAATCTCCTTGGCAATTTTCTATGGTGTTTAAGGTCTCAAACTAATAGGGTTGCTTTAAGGTCGTAAACAATTCTAAAATGGTTAAAAAACTCCTTGGCCATGTCGAAAGTTGTTCTTCTCTTCATGATATTTATAGTGGGTTATTGTGTGCAGCAAACAAAGTTTGACGTGGAAGTCTTTCCCCCATGATGTCGATGTGTCAACTAGATTGCTTAGGACCCACATTGCTTTTATTGTTTCATCTTTTAAAGTTATGGTTTTGGATCTTTAGGGTTTCTCTGCCTCTTTGGGTTTGACACTGTATGTTAAAAAGGAACTTTGGTATCTTGTAATGGGGATCCTACAAATGAGCACAATCGACACATCTCTCTTCATAGATAAGCTAGCACTATTCTAGCTAGTTGTATTGCTTTGCAGTTTACATTGATTCTTCATTTCACTCATTAATAGACTTTGGGATTTACTATAGTACTATGCTCTCTACAACGTATTTGTGTGTTTGTTTCCATTTTATATTGTTTCCCTTACTTCATTCTCCAAATAGCCCAACTATAAACAACTAATTTGTTTTTGTTATGAATCTAGGGGAATTGGTAGCTGGGAAGGATTAATTGGGAAAAACCTAAGTTAAAACCCGATCAGTTGCCTCTATAAACCATAGGCTAGTTACAAGCATCCCACAAGCCCCAATCAATAGGAAACCTATGAGTTAGGAAGGGATGAGATGTTTGGAGAACAAAAATGAAATCTGGATCCTAGACTCCAGTAAGACACCTGCCCTTCTAGCCTTATCATAACCAACCCATGTCTCATTGGTACGCTTTGAACATGGGTGGACAGAGTGAAAGTCACGTCTCTCCACCATTGGCTATACATGACTATTCTTGAGGTGGCAACTAATGGTCACACGTTTCTGTTGATGTATTTGTAACTTCAGAATGTATTCACTTCTATATCTTATATTGTATTTCATTGTACCCCAATGCTCCTATTGGGAGAATCATTAATATAATAAAGTCACTTAAAGTCATAGAGGTTAACCCTCCTTTGTAAGTTGGGGCAATAGTCCCCATAGTTGAGGGGTACTAGGGTTATTAGACTCTCCTTGTGAGGTCGGCCCTGGTAAGTAATTGTAAAGTGGAAAACTAATATAAATAGAGAGTGAGACTCTCTATTTAAAACACACACTCACTCAACTGGAGCGCATGAGTGAGAGAAGAGGAGCTTGCACAAGTGAGAGAGAGAACAACTGTCGGAGACCATCTTTGTGTCTTTGGGTTTTCCTTTTTCTATTGGTGCTCATTCTATCTCTGAGGAAGTTGTGGGGTTTTATCCTTTATGGTTTCCCCAAGGAAAAATATTTGTGTCTCTTGTCTGTTGTGATTATTGATGTGCATGTTATTCTCTCAGATAAGATCCTAGATCATATTGCTTAAATGATAAAAATCTAACATGGTATCAAAGCCTCCCTCAGAAGAAGACACTGTGTAGCTGTAGAATCTAGGGATTTTTCCTTTTTGGGTCTCTCTCCACATATCATCAGCAAAAGGAGGCTAGAATGACTCTCCATTTAAGGGCTCATCTTTCTGTCGAAGCAGAATTTGATTCCAGGCATTTTCAGTTTTTGACCTATCATTTCTGGGGGAATCTAGGGATTTTCACAGAAGAGGAATTTTTGAGTGAGTCCAGCATAGGATTTCTCTCCTCCTCAAAATCAAAATTTAGAGACCAAGATCAAAATTTTTGGTTGGGTAAAACTCTAGGAAAGTCAAACCCTAAAATACTAAAACTAGTCATTTTGGTGCATTCACTGTATCACAAGATTGGAGAATGCTTAGGAGCTGAAAAATTTACAATCCAGAGATAAATTCCTGATGTACCTTGTGTAAAATTTTTCACCTCATATTCACTATATTTTGGGAGATATGATTCCTCCAAATCAAGGTTCCAACCTCTCCCCGGATTCATCGCTAAATAGAATACCTAGGGAAAATTTCTATATCTTGGGATAGAAAGGTCCAAATGAAATTTCACAAGATGTTCCAGATAGAGAACGGAGTTTACTTTCTGTGGTAAAAGTTTCAGACCCTGAAGGTGAAACAATGACACGTAGAAGTCTTTACAAGTTCGCTATGTTGAACAGTCCTGAAATAAGTCACCTTGGGAAAATCTCATAAGTCCCAATTGGTGAAACCAATTCTGCTCCAATATGTGGTGTTGGAAAGAGGATAGACGAGTATAACTTAGTGTGAAGTTTTAGACACATAGGAGCATTAATTTCGGACATATTATAGAAACAATACCAGGAAATTATGTAGAAGAAATTGAAGAAAACTAGGCCATCAGATATTTTGCAGTTCTGATCACAGTTTTGGGAAAATGAGTATGATGCTCAGACCGCCTTGAGGAAGCGCATATTTCTATCCAATAATATCTAAAATATTCCAAGTTTTGAAAATTAGGGTTTCTATGACAAACTAGATCAACCAGATCTAGAACCAGGACAGACACCTCAAATCAGTAAGATCTAATCTTTTGCTATTTACATTTGAGGTTCTCATTTCAAAATGACCTATCACACCAACTTGATGACAAGCTTGGTGAAGATGACAACTTCTAAGCATGGAAGTATGGGATCTCACTAGTTCTTGAAGAAAATGAATTGGACACCTACATAAGTGGAGAGGTTCTAGCTTCAGAGGGAGATGAGGCTAAGGCTAGAGCCAAGAGAATCATTGTAGATTCTATTAAAGATCATCTCATCCCTCGTGTTTCATCCTTTAAGACACCAAAAGGAAGTGTTCAATGCTATGACAAAGCAATCGAAGAAGAATAAGATATTGTTATAACCACCTTGAATGGCCTCCTAGGATCATGGGATTAATTCATTCAAGAAATGTGTGCCAAAAGGAAGTGATTACCTTCAACAGAATCTGAGAAGAGTGCACACATGAAGAAGATCGACTCATAATAAGAGAAAAGAAAATGGGAGCAACTGAAGATCAAGCTCTCACAATCCAAAGAAAATCCCTCAAGCGATGAGGAATATAAAGGACTCAACTCTTGAAGAACCTCTTATCCATATTAGCATTTAGATAAGAAATGATGTTGTTATGAATGAAGAAGATGATGAAGCTGAAGGCTCAAGAAGGAGTCTACCCATGAAATGAATAAAGATAAGTATTCAATTGTCATTTCATGATATTATTTTTTTATGCATTTGTTTATATTCAGTTGATGTGTTATGCATGATAGAATGTTTGCATTAATGACGTTATACTACTAATATGCATGTGATGGGTAAGTAGCCCATGGTGCTATAAAACTCTCCATTGCTACTTATCTAGAATGAAGCCTCTTTGCTGACATATTGGATTAGTGCACAATCTCAATGATGTCATGGTAGAGATGGAAGGCATCTAGAAAGTTTTCGTGAGATATGGATGAATGTTTTATTCGCTAAAATAGTTGCATGATTATATATTTATGCATAAGAATTTTCCATTATGAATATGCCTTATGAAATTTTTCTAACCATACAACTAATGCATTTGAGTTGTAGGAAAGATCGTGCACAATCACCTACAAGAAAAGAAGGATGAGACTTGTTCCGAAGAACAAGTGACGATAGTTCGGGAAATAATCCAAGATGAAGAATAATATGACGATACTTTCAAAAAAAGAAAGAGGCCTTAGACACAATGCAGTTATGTGACACTGTTGAGCGACATCATTGATGCAGAGCCTTCCCGCTATTAAGAAATAGCCAAGAAGAAAGGGAAGGAGTGCACCAGTTCAAGAATAATGATGTCTAGGATGTGGTATTGAGACCTGAAGGGAAGTTTGTAGTGTCTTCTATATGGATCTACAAGATCCAACATGAAGTAGATGGAAACATCCTGGGATACAGGGAAAGATTCATAGCACATGACTTCTCATAGAAAGAAGTCATAGACTACGAAGAGACATTTTTACCCTGTGGGAGATAAGGCACATGACAGGAAGAATCATGTGTGAAAATTAAAGAAGTCCTTGTACGAGCTCAGAAGACACCCATGGGATAACACATACATGAGGAGCTTGAAGATCACTTAGAGTGATGGAGATCTTAACCTATGCTACGAGGTTGAAGATGAAATCCTATAGAGGATGACAAGCTCACAGATGGGTGGGAGAAGAACTTTTGAAAAGGCTCAATATAGAGGATCTTGGTATCCAGTGACCCTAGATGGATACATAGAATATTAGTAGCAGAGGAAGCTACTTGTCACTCCAGTACATAATGCTTCAATGCATAGAGTATGAAAGGCAATGGGAGAATGATGCTCCACTTCAGAGGGAGTGACTGCAAAAGATCCTGAGGTTCGACATGATATGATTGGATGGACAACTTACTGATGGATCTAGGATTTACTGAGAGTAAAGCGGATTCCAACCTTTACTTCAAGGTTGAATGAGGAATACCAGTGATGCTCCTATTATATGTCAATGACTTGTTCCTAACAGGAAAAGAGGAACTCATTAAAGTTGCAAAAAGGAGCCTTGTTGCCGAGTTCAAGATGGAGGACTTGGATATGATGCACTAATTTCTAGGCATGGAGGTGTGGCAGAATGTGGATGGATCCCTTGGACAAGGGAAGTATGCAATGGAGATCCTGAAGAGGTTTAGGATGATGGACTGCAAGGCCATGAACACACCTATTGCATCGAACCTGAAGCTATCGAGTGATGCTTCATCATAGTTGGTTGATGCTACAATGTATCGTAAGATGATTGGGTCATTGATGTACCTGACGAACACGAGACCAGATATTTACTTTTCTGTGAACACATTGAGCTAGTTCCTAATGGATCTGAGACATGTTCATCTGATTGCTGCAAAGCATGCAGTGAGGTACCTAAAGGGTACAGTTGAGTATGGGCTCAAGTATGATACGTATCAGAATACTAACCTACAGGGTTATGTGGATTTGTATTGTGCAGGCAATGACATTTATAGGAAGAGAAATTTGGGGTGCTGCTTCAGGTTGGATCAGGTGTGATCTCTTGGTTTAGTAGGAAGCAATCCTACGTGGCATTGAGTATAACTGAAGAAGAAGAGGAGCAGTGACGCTCCAATTTGTGATCCATATCGATATCTCTCGAAAGAGGGAGTTCTAACATAGCTAGTGAGGTAGGTTCTCTGAGCATAAAATCTTGGCGAAGGTCATAGGTTGCTCAGACGTAAACAGTCATGTAGGTTGTCCTCATATGTAATCAGTCCTAGCAAAGCTCACAGGTTATCCTTGGACGTCATCAGACCTGATGTGATTCTATGCTAGAAATGGCCATAGTGAAGTTTGTGTACTTTAGGGAGAAGCTTTGTTTTCTCCAGATCAAGGTTCCTTCTAAGGGGAGGTGATGAGTCCATGAGCCTTTCTGACATGGTGGTAGGATTGTTTCCTCCCATGGTCAAATGTAAGTGTTGTGACTTTCTGACATGGTTGTAGGATTGGTTCCACCCATGGTCATATGTAAGTGTTGTGCGCTTATGACATGGTGGTAGGATTGGTTCCTCCCATGGTCATATGTAAGTGTTGTTCCTTTCTGACATGGTGGTAGGATTGGTTCCTCCCATGGTCAGATGTAAGTGCTGTGCCTTTCTGACATGGTTGTAGGATCGGTTCCTCCCATGGTCAAATGTAAGTGCTGAGAACTACAACCAACATGAAAAAGGGTTGTCTCTGTGGAGGATGTCCTTGCAGAGGGAAAATCCTACAACCATCATGAAAAAGGGATGGCTCTATAGAACTAAAACCAACATGAAAAAGGGTTGGCTTTGTAGAGGAAGACCTTGCAGAGAGAAAGGCCTACAACCAACATGAAAAAGGGCTGGCTCTGTAGAACTACAACCAACATGAAAAATGGTTGTCTCTATAGAGGAAGACCTTGCAGAGGGAAAGGCCTACAACTAGCATGAAAAAGGGCTGGCTCTGTAGAACTACAAACATCATGAAAAAGGGATGGCTCTATAGAGGAGGACCTTACAGAGGGAAAGGCCTACAACCAACATGAAAAAGGGCTGGCTCTGTAGAGCTACAACCAACATGAAAAAGGGTTGGCTCTATAGATGGAGAACTACAACCAACATGAAAAAGGGTTGGCTTTATAGATTTACATCCAACATGAAAAAGAGCTGGTTCTTTCGATGAAGACCTACATGGAGTCTAGGCCTACAACCAACATGAAAAAGAGTTGGGTCTATAGAACTTCCCGTGACGAGTAGAACTGAGAGATATCACCATTTTCTCGAGATAGTGGGAGCAGTGATGATGATGATGATGATCTAGTTCAATGATGATCTAGATTTGATGATGATCTAGCTTTGATGATGATCCTGTGATGAAGATTTGTGCTGATGAACTGTGTCAAGAGAATGCCTTCCTAGTTAAGAGGGAGTGTTGATGTATTTGTAACTTCGAAATGTATTCACTTGTATATATTATATTGTATTTCATTGTACCCCAATGTTCCTATCGAGAGAATCATTAATATAATAAATTCATGTAAATTCATAAAGGTTAACCCTCCTTTGTAAGTCGGGGAAATAGTACCTAGAGTTGAGGGGTACTAGTGTTATTAGACTCTCCTAGTGAGGTCGGCCCTGGTCAGTAATTGTCAAGTGGAGAACTAGTATAAATAGAGAGTGAGACTCTCTATTTAAAACACACACTCACTCAATTGTAGCACATGAGTGAGAGAAGAGGAGCTCGGACAAGTGAGAGAGAGAAGTTGCTATTGGTGCTCATTCTATCTCTGAGGAAGTTGCAGGGTTTTCTCCTTTATTGTTTCCTCGAGGAAAACTCTTTGTGTCTCTTGTCTCTTGTGATTATTGTTGTGCATGTTATTCTCTCAGATAAGATCATAGATCATATTGCTTAAATGATAAAAATCTAACAGTTTCCAGTTTCTTCCCCCCTCACTAAAACTTTAGTTATGTATCACATAGTTATTAATTTGTTGACTTAATTCATCATCTTGTAATATATTTAATCATTTATTTGGTCATTAACTGCCACCATTTTGTAGTACATTTACTCATTTATTTGGTCATTAATTGGCACGATTTTTGTAGTACATTTACTCATTTATTGAGCTAGAATACCTTCACTAAGGGTATTGTAGGGTAAAGGGAGATATTCCTTAGTTATCACCTTTGCATACTTAATCTTGCAGAAGCTTGTTAAACATGTAATGGGGATTCTTGCCTAACTAGTACAAAGTTTTGTAAAATGTTCCTTGTTGTAACAATTATTTTTCTTATTAATTTTTCAAAGATTAAAAATTAATAAAACTTTGTTTTCCAGTTTTAATTCTAAAGAGACTTAAGACTGAATGTCTTATTGAAAATTACATTGCCTAGTATTCAGACCTACATGCAATCTCTTGATGTGTGTGAGTCCTGATTGTTGGTTGATTGTAATAAATAACATGTTTACAGATGGCTTATTAGATTTGAGTGTTTCCATTCATGGGAGTCTAGTTTAAAGGAGGATGTTCCTTAGCTAAAACTAGTTAATACTTCGTTCCCGAAGAAGGTTGAAAAACTTGTTATGGAACTATTTCTTGTCTAACACATCTTGTTGATTATTCTTAATTACATTAGTGAATTGTTTAGCTTAGTTGTTCTTTAGTGTATAAACCTATAGAGTTTTATCAATTGAACACATGGATTTTGGTTGTTTAACTAGTGCCAAGTTTTTCCTTAGTTAATTCTCATATCCATTTATATTTTAGTGTCAATCAAAGAACTTGACACATGCCTTTCTGGGAAAGGTTTTAGAGATGAGGAAAGGTCAAAGAACCATGAAGTTTCTATCCTAGCTATTCCTTAGTCATTTTCTTAAAAAAAACTAAGTGTTTAACCTTGAGTTAGAGAAGTCATTCACATGATTTTAGTGGTGATGAGTCGGTACTGATGTGTCGATGTCAACGTGTTGACATTGGAATCAGGATGTTAAGTGTTATGTATTTGCAGGTCTATGTTGAATTTCCGACCTAAGATGTGCCAATGTTGATATCAGAAGGTCATAATGGTTGAATTTTCATGTACTTCATGTGTTCCAGCTTGCAATTTTCAACGTGTCGATGTCAAGATCAACAAGTCGAAGGTGTCATTGTTATTGGTTCATTGTGTGTGCCAACTTTTGACGTGTTGACATCATATTAGCATATCAAATATGTTATTGTAACATTTTGTTTGACTATTCTGAATTTCAACTTCTGACATGTCGACGCCATGATTGACAAGTTGGGTAGGTTGTTGTTACTTCTGTTAGATAGGTTTTGACTTTCAATTTTATACTTAGTGACATTAGGATCAACAATTCGGCTGTGTCGAGAGGTCAACGTTGGAAGGTTAATTTTGTAGTGTTAGTTGGGTTTACCAACTTCTGAGTACCGATGTAGACAATGTCAGAATTGACATGGTAATGGAGGGTTGCGTAGATTAAGTCGGGATGGAAAAATAAGCCGCCAGGTTTGCTAATTAATGCTATGTAATGGTTGTTTAATTTAAAATTTATTTGTAATAAATATTTTAAGCCTATAATTATTATTCTTCTACATTAGTGAGTTGTTATGGTCTCAATATTAAACTATTTTAATGATTCCAATTTCATAATTTTGGTATTTAAGATTCGATGCAGAGATTTTGAAGAGCTCTAGGTTTGTGTTAGCTACAGATTTTTATCTAGGTAGATATGTAGCATTGAGGTACGTTACAAATTGGTATCTTAGCAAAGGTTATAACTCTGGAGCCTTTGGGCTATCTGTTTGTTTTCTGAAAGAAACTAAATTTATACATGTATCTATTATATTACCTAATTACCTAAATAATAGGTTATGCTAGCTGAGTAGTTGAGGTTAGAACTGTCATTATTTTTTAGTTTGCAGGGAAAGGTAAACCTTGCATAAGAAAACATGAATTAACTTGGTTTCATAAAAGTTTTGTTCTTTTTTTTTAAGTCAGAGAATATTATATTAACATATAAAAGCAAAGTTACATAGTTCCCATATCAGCCGCACCTCATAGAACTAGTGGGATTTTAAAGCTAGAAAATAGTAAGGACTAGCCAGGACATTAATCATCAAATCCAAATAATCATCCCATACAAAACTACATACTTAGGACACCAGTGATCCCTCCGATAATAAAACTCCCATAATCCTACTCTCTATACTAGCCTAAGAAAAAACCATGAACTAAACATAGTCCCAAAACAAAACATACATGCCAAGGACTTCCAATACCTAGTCGCAACTAAGCAACAACAAGGAGATTCAGAAACCAAAGTAACCTACTATATAGCTTAGAATATCACCGTTGAGAGCTTACAATGCACCGGCCAAATTCCCTGATAGAGAGACCATTGACTTGAAACCAAGAGCCTCCAGTACCACATTCATCTTCACATTCAGTTGGATGGTCTCCACATAGTGGTTCTTCCAGCACTGATTCGGGGTGACATCCCCTTATCCTTTATTTGAGCACTCCCACATAACGTGATCCATGAGGTTTCTCATATCCTAGAACATGGTGACAGTTCTTTCGTAGAGCCCCAGCCGATTCGCATTATTAGTAATTACCAGGGTCCATGACCCAATATTCGATTCTTTTAGTTTCAGATTGAACGGTTTCATCATCAAACTAGTCCCAGAGGTTCCCTTCAATGTCCTTCACTTGCTCTCGCATATCTGAGGGAAGGATTATATGAAATTAATTAGCTTCACATGTCGCCCGCTACTGAGCCCGCGTCATGTGTCAATGATTTTTGAGGTGCGGCTTTCCTAAGTCCACTGAGCTTCCTTTCCTTTGCTAGCTCCCACTGTGGACATCTTCCCAACTATATGAAGTTCAATACATGTTAGGATCCACCACCTTTGAATCCGAAGCAGAGGAAGGAAACCACACATTTGCATGGATGTTTCATGATTGGGCTTAATTAGCAACTTCCCACTTTCCATAATGATTGACTACGTACAACTGTAACCTTGAGTTTTCCTATGGTACACTCTAGTCATAAACTCATCCCATAATAGCCCATATCCAATTCCACCTGCATTGAAATCCCATCCCATAGACATCGTGTGAGCAATAACATCACAACAAAAACTATTCATTGTTTTTAAAGGTCGGTGTCCCTTCCCACTGGATAGCCTCTTCATCGTACATATTATACATACAATACTTGGCCTACCCATAGACCAACACGAGCCGTCACATGTACTCAACCACTTAAAAATTTGTGTCCATGGACACCTGTTTCCTTATCTCCGTTCCGAGAGTCGCATCTAGGAAATCATTCTAGGCATTCCTAACTATCAACTATCAGATCTTCGTTCATGCATTAGCCAATCTACCTGCCACCTTATTTCCTTCGTGTCTTACATGGTGAAATGCTAGCCCTTTCAATATTGCAACCAACACTTCATCACGTTCTAACTTGTGTTCCAAACACTAGTTCGACAACACCTTGGAGGATGATGCTCCATTGTGAATGTGTTCCACCATTCTCGGGACAAGTTGAGAATCCCCATCAATCACCATAGGAGCCTTTCTTACCATTGGGAAGTCACAAGAACCTGGATGAGACCTTCCATCTCTGCCGCATTATTGGCGTCATGTATGATACCACCATAGAAGAAGGTTATCATACTCCCCTCGTGGTCCCAAATAATACCACCAAATCCCAACTTACCAAGGTCACCCTTGGAGGCCTCATCAAAGTTCATCTTGAAACAACCAACTGCTGGGGTCTCCCATTGATTGGGGATAGGACCATTTAAAGGATAGATTTTTGGGAGGCTCCAAAATTCCATAGGGCACTCAATCCCCCAGTATTTTAGAATGACGCATTCTCTTTCGTGGGCACATCAATCCTCTTCATGCCAAGACCCTAGCCGAACCATTTCCAAGATTGCCGATCGGATGGAATCTCACACTTAGTTTTTAGTACAAGAAACCCATAGAATTTTCCATCATTGATCACCGGGGTCATTTGCATATCCACCTTCTATATTATAGGCTTCCTGGACTGAGAACGATCCTTTGGAAGATATGCCCCACCTAATATTTCCTTGTATGTTATTCGCAGGAATGTAATGATCTTGAAGGGACTCCATAACCATCCCAATTTCATCCCCATTTCCTAATTGTTCCCAAAGAGCCCATGGAAACCATATCCGAAAACCCATCGAGTCTTCCCCTTGTTCCAAAAAATCCTTTATTTTGATTAACTGGTGACCCCTAAAATTTTGATTGAGAAGAAGGGTATCAATGGTTGCATCCAAACAGACAAACTGTTTCCATGCATCCTTCCATAAAAGCGCTCGATCCCCTTTCCTAACCTCTAAAAAGAAATTTTCCTGGATCAGTCATATTCCCTTCCTGGCCTGATTACATATGTGGGAACCCCACTTTTCTTCAACAAATCAAACAATAAACATATTTTTTGTGCCAAATGTTTACCTAGGGTTCCTCCTCTTGTTAGACCCATCACCACCATAATTTCCCCCCACTGACTAGATTCATTGCTAGTGGATATTGTAAACCTAAACCCCCATAAGTTTTAGGAGTGCAGACCATGTCCCATTTGACCAGAGCCAATTTACTTGGTCCCCTCCTCCACTCCAAAGGAATCTACGTTGGACATTCCATATTTCTTTTAAGAACGCCTTCAGAGCAGCCATACTGGAGAATGGGTAAATAAGCATATCTTGAAGAACCAACTTCACCAGAACTAAACGATTCACCAAGTTTAAATGCCTAAAGGTCCAACTAGCTAAGCTATTATGCATCTTGTCTAGAAGCTCCGACCAACACCCCTTTCAAACAATGGATTCAATTAAAGGGGCACCTAAATATTTGTATGGAAGGGATCTCTCCCTAAAACCTAGATCTTTGCATATGTTGTTCCATATTTTTCTAGGGGTATGGTAGAAAAGACATGAGATTTATTCTCATTCACTTCTAACCCAGAAGCTGCCCCAAAATCCTGCAGACAACCTTTGATGGTCCTGGCCTCTTGAGCAGAGGGGTGACCCATCACCATTGTGCATCTACAATTTTTTGATGGGTGTAGCCTTCCACCCCTGGGAAGAATTTGATACCTTAGAATCTTTTCTCAACATACTTGGCTCTAAGGAGTATGCCCAAACCTTCAGCTGCAATAATAAAAAGGAAAGGGGAAAGGGGGTCACCCTGCCTAATTACCCTCGAGGGGTGGATAATACCAGAGGGATGCCATTGATGAGGATGGAGAAAAAGGTCGAAGACACCATATTTATAACCCACGAAGTCCATACATCCGTAAAGCTGAAAGCTTTGAGGACTTCTTTTAGATACTACCAGTTCAATTTATCACAAGATTTTGCTATGTCTAGTTTTAGCATCATTCATGGCTTTCCTGTAGTTCTAAGGGAGTGAATAATCTTGTGCGTTAAGATGATCCCATCCATGATTTTACGGCCTTCCACAAAACCCGATTGTTTCAGGGAGATGATGTCTGGAAATATCAATTTAAGCGATTTTCAATGACTTTAGTGATGATCTTGTAGATAATGTTGCACAAATAAATCAACCGGAACTGATCCCGAGAGTCCGCCTCCCTCGTTTTTGGAATGAGGGTCAGAAAAGTGGCATTAAGGGAAGGGACAATTTGCTGCGACTACCTCGAATCTTCAACACTTTGCCACACCTCCTCCTTGACCAAATACCAGAAAGCATGGAAAATTTTTACCATGAACTCATTTGGCCCTAGGGTGGTTCCCATAGTCATATGGTCCACCACCTCTCCCACCTCCATCATTAGGATCGATTTCCTTAAAAGATCATTCTGGTCTTATGTGACTAGGTGCAAGATGTTAGATGTTATCTTGTTAATCTCATCTCTCCTATCCAAGATGGGTTCTTCCAAAATGTTCTGAACGTGAAGATTCAAATCCCCCTCAATGTATTCCTAAGTGTTGTCCCACTTCCCATTATTCCTTTTCAATCAAAGGATCCTATTGAAATCTCGGTAATGGATTGTCGATCGATGGAAAATTTTGGTATTATTTTCTCCTTCATGAAGCCACTTTATCCTCAACTTATGTTTCTACAACAACTCCTCTTTCTTCTCCCTTTCCTCCAAATGGTCTTGTATTTTTCCTTCTTCTTCCAGTGGGGCATGGGAGACCCCATCCTTCATCCCCTATCATTTAATACTAGCTAATTCCTCCAAATGTTCTTGTATTCTTCCTTCTTCTTCCAGTGGGGCATGGGAGACCCCATCCTTCATCCCCTATCATTTAATACTAGCTAATTGTTCTTCCTAGAGGGCCTTTTCTTGGAATATATTACCAAAAACCTCTTTGCTCCATTTCTTGATCTTTCCTTTAAGGTATTTCAGCTTGTTATGGAACCTGTACATGTTATTACCCTCCATCCTTCCAGATTCTTCCCACCATTGATATACTTTATCCTTAAAGTCTAGATGTCTCAACTAGAACTATTCAAACCTAAATAGATCATTGAACTGATACCCCAAGTTGCTCCACCATAAACACACCGACCAATGATTCGAATCAGTCACTGGGATAACCGAGGAAGATAATTCACTTCGAAGGCCCATAATGGATTTTGAAATGAGAAACTAGTCTACATGGGAGTATATGCAACACTCTCCTCCTCGTTTGTTGTTACATGTGTAGATGTATTTTCCTATAATTATATATACCAACCCCATTTATTCAATGGCCTCCCGGAAGAGCATATTCTTCCTTTTCAATTTTCTCCTCCCTCCTTTTTTTTTCCTCCAACGAGGTAATCATGTTGAAGTCCCCTCCAACAATACAGTGACAACCACCCCCTCCTATAGTGTAATTTTCTGAGCAATTTGATGAACCATCCTTCTATGAAGAAGAGTGGGGACCATAAACATTATTTAGTGTCCCAGGGATCTAAGTTTTGACAATGTGGAAGTTTGCAGAGATAAAGCGTTGAGAAGCCACACAACCATTAAGGGAAACATGAGTTGGATCCCATAGAGTCCCTAAGCCTTCCGTAGCCCTGAACACATATATCCCTATTCCTGTACAATTCCTCCAAGATTTCCTACCTCCCTCTAACATGCGTTGTTCTGTGCATTTGGTTTCTTGCACAAACATAACCCTTGGTTTCTCCCTACTAATCTTTCGTTTTAATTTTTTTTACCTTCTGAGGCTTATTGAGCCCTCAAATATTCCAAGTGATGAACTTCATTGGAGACAAGATAGATTTAGAGCCCCAGTGCCTCCCTAATGGTAGGGAACTGGTTTGATTCAACTAGTTTAAACCCTACTTCTGCAACAGGGACTCGATTGGATTTTCGTCCTGATTTCTTTCCATTCTCCAGTTTCCTTTTGGATTACTTTATCTATCTCGTCATTAATCCCAAAGGAATATGTGCATTGAATTTTATTATTGCATTTTTCAATAAGGAGACTTGATCATGGGGGATAAAACCATTACCTTGACTGTGACATACCTATTCTATCCCATATAATTCCAATTCGCCAAGGTCCATATTGTCCCCTTCTTGTTCAATTAACTCCTTTTACAATGGGGATGGTGCAGGATCCTCTTTTCGTTTCTCCATATCTGGCCCTTTCTGAGACATTTTTTCAGTTTGTTCCTCCATCGCTTCCAAGGTGTCATATTTCTTCTCAGGTTTGTCTAGGATTGCGAAATTGTTGGTCGTGCTAAGATTTTTGGTCAGTTTGGGAGCTTCTTGTCACCTTTCCCCCCTTTTCTTTTGCTTCACCCGTGTAAAACATTGATCATCATTCACTTGGATCTGTCGTGGCTGATGAATTGGGGTGTTATGGGGATAGTGTCTATAAATATTCCCATAATCGTGGCATCTTCTGCAATGAAAGGGGATCTACTCATAGTCGAGGGTTTTCCTCCAGTCCTCATCATCCCATTATAGATCTATAGCTTATGACATCGCCTTTGTCAGATCCATATAAACGTAGATTCATGGATAGGATGTGTACCTTTTCATTTTCGTCTGCTTTGGTATTTTTATAAACATGCCGAGAGTGTTTCCAATATATTCCAAGATATCCACATTCTAGTATTCCCTTGGCAAATATTACATCCTTATCCAAACTGGATCTGTCCTCATGTCTTCTTTTTTCAGGTTAAAATGTTCCCTCCAGGTTCTTAGGAAAAGACCCATCGAATAGAAGAAATAGGGGTCATCGTTCAAAACCCTATTTTGGACTTCTAAGCTGATGAAGCTTATTATTAAAAAACCCTTCGATCAAAGTTGCAAGTCATAATGCCCTCTAGTTTTCTAGGTAGAATTGATCCACCAGATTAGGGATTTCTCAGAGGGTAACATTCCCTTTAATTTTCCAATCAACACATGATCCTTCATGTACTGGATGTGTTCCCTCAAATATGTTGATCGAATATGCATGCCTGGGACCTGGGTTTCCCTAGGCAAGCACTTCCCTAATATGATCCTTTGTTGTTCTTGGTGAATCTCTCCCAATCCCTCTCCTCCCATTTCATTCAGTGAAACTGGAATACTTCCGATAGGGAACTCCTTAGACGACTCGATGGGTGGGGTTAAGACCCCACCTGACGTTTCCCTCTCCATGGAAAACAATTTTATCCCCTTGGTTATTCTGTCACTTCATCGTCTCTAGTTCGATCCTCTAGCAACTTCACAAATATTCCATCATATATATTTGGTTTCATAAAATTTATTTTTGGAATCAAACAAAGGTTTGGTTCCTGCATAAAATGTTGGGTACATTCTCAACTAACCTATTCAATATATATATATAACTTTATGATGTAATTTTAATGACAAGAATAAGATTGTTTGTCTCCTTAAGAACGCGAAACTGTGGAGTTAGCTATAACTGGCAAGATGATTTCTTAAAGTAATAAATTTGTTGTTTGATGTTGTATGAATGGTTTCATAAGGATTTATCATTAAGGATTAATTTGTAAGATACTTGGTTCCTACTTAAAGTATCTAGTGGGTCATTGTTTTGGGATGATTAAAAATCCATTTTTGATCTTTGATTCTTGTGTATGGTCATTATTTTGTAAATTCTCTTTGGTATCCTTATAATGATATTATTGAACCAGACAATTGTTTTCTATTGAATGTTGGTTATTTTTTCTAAGACCATTGTAAGGTAACACCTTACATATTTANTATATAGTACATAATAGTGAAGAGCTACGTCTCTTCTCATGTTGTTGTTGCATTAAGCATACATAGTATTAATTAATTAATTACTTAATTTAATTTATTATTTTATTTACATATTATTATATTTGGTATGTTACAAGTCGTCCCTCCTTCGAATGCTTCGTCCTTGAAATATTGTTATGACTATATTTCATGCATTTCTTAGGGTTTTCATAAGGATCTTTTGATTTTTTTGTCCGCTTTCGATATTTGTACAACGAGTCTTGTATGCTACAATTTCCATGATTGTGGCATTGATATGGTACTCAAAAAAATTGCCTCTTCTGAATCTGTGTTTTGATATTTGCATAATGAATTTGTGTCAACCTATTGATCTCAGATATTTTGGAATGTATGGGTATGCCATGAATCTTTATTTGACATATGGTTTCTTCAGTGATGAACGATGGATATTTCGTAGATTCATTTTGGTCTTCCACATTCTGAATTCCATTCATATACTTTTTACATTTCTTTTCTTCGTCATTGTTATCCTCTTCGTGATTCTGTCTTTGGTTTTGGTGTTGATCCTTGGAACAACTTCCAATATGTCCTTGTTTTGGAGTTTCGCTAGCCAATTTTAACGATTTTGTAGTTGTGTAGACTGGACCATTCATGTGATTCTTTTTTCTTCCTTGAATGAAATTGCAACAAATTTCTGGCATATGTGTATGTTTATGCCTAGGAATTTCTTTTTGCATCTTGTATTTCAAACGAAGGTTCTTATCCTTTCTTGCATTTGATGCCCTGAACCTTCTGTGAGGGGGAATGTAAGGTGTCAATGCATTTGATTTTAATAATTTTGTTTCCATGGATGTAAAATTAGTTTCCAGCTCTTCTTTGAAAATCCAGGGGTCGTAATCACTTCTTCTATCGTAGGTGTAGTAGCAGTTTCATACTCTTCTTTATTTGAAAATTCAAGGGTCGTAATCACTTCTTCTATCGTAGGTGTAGTAGCAATTTCATAGTCTTCTTTATTTGAAAATTCAGGGGTCGTAATCCTTCTTCTGTTGTAGTGTAGTAGCAGTTTCATGGTGTTCTTTACTTGAGACTTCAGAGACCATAACCTCTTCTTATTCTTCTTCCTTCCTCTTATATATTTCTTCAAGCGATCTTCTTTCAGTTTCTCTGATTCCAGATTCTTCACACACACACACACACACACACACACACACACACACACACACACACACATCTTTTAGGTTTTTGGAACAGGCTAATAATGATCTTATTAAATAAGGGAAACATGGTGAACCCATGAAGAATTTTTGTATAGCCTAAAAAATTATTTGTAGAATTTTAACTATTAGAATATTAATTATAATAATAATTTATTATTAATGTGGTAATAATAATATTAGTATAAAAATTTTAATAGTTTTTGGAAATATGTATATATATATATATATATAACAATAATAATTTATTATTATTATATTATTTTGGGGGGAAGACTTTAACTATTAAAATTATTATTATTATAAATAATAATAATGTATTTTCTAATATATATATTGTTTTGGATGGGAGCGTGGAGATGGGAGATATTTGCGAAGAGAGGATGGAGATAGGAGAATTAGAAAATAAAACCATGGGCTAGTTTTATAAAACCATGAACTGGTTTGTCAATGACCTTTTTTTCTTTACTTCTTACTTTATTTTATTTATGTTTCCTTCTTTTTTCATTTTCCCTTTTCCCTTCTTATTTTCCCTTTTTCTTCTCTCCCATGCGACAAGAAAAAAACTGCTCAATCGCTTTGATATCACTTGTAAGGTAACACCTTACATATGTATCTTATTAGATAAATAAATATATATATTTATAATCGAATTGATGATGATATGAATACATAGTCTCTCGGCATATATATAGTATATAATAGTGAAGAGTTGTGCCTCTTCTCATGTCGTTGTTGCATTTAACATATATAATAATAATTAATTAATTACTTAATCTAATTTATTATTTTATTTATATATTATTCTATTTGGCAAGATGATCTATTAAAGCAATAAATTTGTTGCTTGATGTTGTATGAATGGTTTCATAAAGGATTTATCATTAAGGATTAATTTGTAAGAGACTTGGTTTCTACATAAATTATCTAGTGGGTCATTGTTTTTGGATGATTAAAAATCCGTTTTTGATCTTGATTCTTGTGTATGGTCATTATTTTGTAAATTGTCTTTGGTTGTCCTTGTAATGGTATTCTTGAACTAGGCAATTGTTTTCTATTGAATGTTGGTTATTGTTGCTAAGACCATAGCTATTTACTGGTGATATAGTGAATGATGTATATTCCCACCTCGACGGAATTCTTGAACACTAGAAAACAAAGATGCCTCTCTAAGTTATGTTGTCAAAATGAAACCAGGTAAGGGAGGAATACATTGTTTGGTGTGAAAATGGTTGTATCCCATCCTCCGTCATGCTATGTAGCATATGTCTTATGTATTTACTAGACTTGACAGCTGAATAGTTTAGATTAGTGTGGTATCCATAAATTTCATAACTTTTGGGGTTAATTTAAATGCTTAGCAATTGTATTAGATTTTATAAGAAGGATGATTGGTTTGTCTATTATGGACATGTTAACCTATTCTTAGTGTTTTTGTGCATTCTTTATATTTCTTGTATCCTTATCTCCAATTAGTAGTAGGGTTTGATAAATGGCAAGTGCTTATCAGAAGTTGTTGCATGCTTAAGTGATGAATACCTGGTTGGTGTGTTTGTTTGTTATTCTTTAGAACATGTTGATGCATGATTATGTTATGCATATCGATGTTTTACTTATGAATCAATGTTGCAGCCAAAGAAAACCTAAGTTGGATGAACATGGGTGTTTAGCCTAATCAATTGTGGTCCAATTGTATGATTGGTTGCTTTTTTATTGAAAAAGTTATTTGAATGAAGAGTGGTGTCTACTTGTTTGTTCGGTAAAGTGGCCCTATCATGACAAAATTAATTATGAATAGTGTGAATAGTGAAGGCTGAAATCTCTAAAGAGGTTAGCAAGGTCTTTGCTACTCTTTTTCCATCTACATTGAACAAGATCTCAAGTAAGGTAACTCCTAAGCAACTGATTGTACAGAGAGGGAGAACCTTCTTGATGTTGTGTGCGGATGGTAATGATTGAGTCAGACTAGCTATGACCTTGAGATGCCTACAATTATATGATAAAGGAATACTGTATTAATAAACTAGGTCTCATATGATAAAAAAATTCAGAGGGGGAAGGAGGTGCATGGTCTAGTGAATGAACCTAATAATAATAAAAATAATAGAAAATAATGGATGATGTGAAAACTTGTGGTGGTCCTATTAGGCAAGGATCCTCTAATCAAACCACTGGGAATGACCCAGGTTGTGAGGCCTTGGACATAATTCAGATGTGAAGTGTCATTTTTAGAATGATGATCAGGTGATTTAAGCACTTGAATTTCAAAGAGAAAGATACCAAGGAGCAGGAAATCCATAATTGTGGAGCTCCAGAGTGGGACAAGACTAAGAGGGGGGACTATTAATATTCTCTTTTTACTTATGCTATTTCTTTCTAGAATGACAAAGTTATGGAAATTCTTGTTGCAACTAAAATTGTGTTGGAATTATTATATACTGAGAGGGGGGTGAAATAGTATATTATGTAGATTATACAAATTTGCACTTAACAAAATTTACACCTTTAAAAATTTATGTAGAAATAACAATGGACACAGTTATGCACACAACTTGTAAAGAAAACTTTATATATTTAAATGTATATCTATATGAAAATATAATTACATATTTGGAAGACACCAATATTCAATTGTGAACACCAACTCGTCAACCTTATTTTCAAGTATCAACCTACTTATAATTACAGGCACCAACCGGTAAGGACTTCTATCTGTGCAAGTACCAACTTGTTGTCTTTAGGTACCAACCTAAATGGATATCTATCCCTTATGTGCAAGATCCAACTCATAGTATTCATGCACCAAATTGTTTAAGAATGATATGTCCTTTCATATTCTTCAACTACAAGTGAGTGGAAGCACCAAATCCCGTATATATTTACCAGCACTGACTAGAAGGAGGATACAACCACCTGAATGTTTTATCATATCCAACTATAAGCAATATACAATTCCCTGATTGTTTTACCAGCACCGACTAGAAGGAACCAATGACTCTCTTTCCTTTACCTTCCTTCCTTGATAATTTTTACTGGCACTGACTCGAAGGAAGCTACAACTCCCTTTCCTTACCCCTTCCTACCTCCATGATAAGCAAATGCATGTTTATCAAGATTGAAATATCCAATTACTTGATTTGTGATTTGTGTGTTTACGATATGCAATTGTTGTATCTTCTTTGATCTATGGCTTATCTTTATATTATATATGTCACAATAGTATATGATCTATGACAATGCTTGGTTTAGAACTTCTATAATCTGCAACCTTCATATATCTATGATTCTACAACACTTTGTCACTTCTACAATAGTGCAATCTGTTTCATTCACTATGTAGATTCCTTATACATCTTGATTCAGGGTATCCTTCTCATTTGTGCACTTTCAGTTGTTCATCTTCTTCATATCTGCGCAATTTGGCTCGGTTGTATAAATTGCTTCTATGATCAAGAAGCCATTAATACCCTAATAATTATAAGCTTTCCTAGTCACAATATTTTCTTCTTCAATCTCCAAGCCACAAGCTTACATCAATGCTTCCATCTCTTCCTTATTTATACTCTTTCTATTTCAAGAGATGTGTCCACAAGTTGGGATTTCTTTTTACTTTGTGACACCCCAAGCTGCTTACTTTTTGGTCAAGCTAACCACTGTGTTTTATAATACGTCGACATGCATACTTTTATAATTCAACCTTGTGGGATTTTTCACATTAGCACAAATTGACTTGGTGGTATCTACGCACATATTTCCCATGCCTTGGTGGTATTTGCACAATTCCTGACCTTCCACATTTATTCTCTACATATTTCTTCAAATTGGCTTTGTTCATAGAGAAGCATTTCGTGATTGATTCTTACACTTTTATTTCTTTTGGATTCAAGTTATCAATTTTATTATTTGACATAAAACTCACCATATTTCTTTATTAACCTGATGGTTTGTCTTTTGACAACAAACCTACATCAATATTATTGGTTCATAATTTGACACGAAACTTGCATCAAGCTTGTTGGTTCATCCTTTGACATCAATGAAAACACAAATTTACAACAATCTACCCCTTTGGAATTGATGTCAACACCAACTTACAATGAGTTCCCACTGGAAACGAGCTCTTATTATGTGCACAAAATCCTCCCTTGTTTTTATGCCTTTTGTTTTGTTCTTTTGCGCATATACTTTCTTCAGTTTTGAAACTTTATTTTCAATCTTCATTTTCTTCCCTCATTTTCCTTGATTTTCTTGTGTTCCCCTAGGCTTTGAAATCAATGGAAAAGGGATTTCCTTGGAAATAAACTCCCCCTTTTGTCATGCTTCTCATTTCATATTTCTATTACAATGTTATATACACCACAATGTCGTAGATACTTCCTTTCTATGTATGGTTCTGCTGGAACCTATTGTTTTCCTTGTCATACATGATTCCTTTTTGTGGCTTAATTAATGTGATCTGCATATAATATTGTCATAGTATTTCACACACAAGGACATCTTAATTGATAGGTTTCATTAAGTCAGCTTGCGATCACACATATTTCAATCTATCATTTCACACAAATTTGACATATTTGATGCCATGCTCTTCCTCGAACTACAAAATGTCATGTACTCACAATATTTTTCATTATTAATTATTCATCATTAATGCTTCTTGAATTTATCATCCCTTCACTATATTTGGAATGTGTGATTCTTGAAATCTCTTGATCTATTTAAATATAGCTTTGTCATGCACAAAACCATCAGTTTTTTTATTTGGATTTATTCTATTACGATGATTGGTTCTCTTCAACAAGTTTATGTGGTTGTTGTTGTGCTTTCTGAAACAATGGAGTCTTAATTGAAAGACTCATTCTAGAATCTTAGTGGAATCTCAATGTAATTTAGGAACTTACTTGATCATTTGAATTCTTAGATTGAAAAAGGCGAATATCCAGAGATGGTATGGTCAGGCGCATATAAATGGATGTCATGTTGAGGAGATTGCTTCCTTGAAAAGTAAAGTGAATCAAACTATAAAACTAAAGGAGCTTAATTTGGTACAGTTTCTTCAAGGAACATTTAGTGAACTTACTTCTGGCATTCAAACTCCCAATTTTGATTTTCTCCTTTATCTATCCAGTTTTGTCGACACTAAACTTTGTCTAATGGAATTTATTTGTCCCTTGAATGAGAACCTTGATTCAACCTAATATAAACATTAAGAAACAAACACATGAATTATCTTGGATATAGAAAAAAGTAATTTGTGAACTAAGTTGAATGAAGCATATGAACAAACTTGTATATAACTTCGACAATGCATGTTAAGTAACTTGGATATTTTAGCTATAACTTAAATGGAGCAATGGAATATGGAGGGGAAGAGTATTTTATTCTAAATATAACGCATAAGTAAAATTTTTAGTATCTTCATATGTTAGTTTTAGTTAATCAAGTAAGGACAAGAGGTTACTTTTGGGAAAAAACAAGACATTAATCAAACACCAACAATGAAACTCAACATTTACCTTGTCTCATGGAATATTACTTGATTCAAATGGTCCTTACTATTGATGAACTAAATGTGGGTCTTTCTTGTAACAATCCTATAAAAGAATTTTATCCAAGAACATATGTCAAAAAATATCATATGCTCATTGTATGAATATGTGATAATAAGATAATATGGTTGTGAAAGGAATTAGGTGGTTTCTACAAAGGTAGATGATATGGAGGGATACCGAGTTTTAGTTCAATGCTGAAAACCTAATGGAGGATATGCAGGTCATAATAAAAAAAAACTTAAAGCGTAGTAAAATGGAAGAGATAAAGACGATATCATTCATGTTGATAGTATTGTATGAGGATGGAAACTATGTGCACATGAAAATGAAGGTAAAGTAAAAGTAAATGAAAATAGATATAAGGCAACTAAAATATATTGACAACAAATGGGAAACATATGATGGATGAGACTTTATTTCTATTGTTTGAATAAATATAATCAGCGTAGATCCAAATCATAGGTTCTATCAAGTGCCGAGAGGGATCAAATCTCTTCTTAGGTATCCATTGATATCTTTTTAGTTAAGGTCCACATATATTATTATTATTATTATTATTTAATATTATTTATGGCCGACATATAGTATTTATTATTATTTTTTATTTTGTTAGAAACGAACATTACAACATTTCCCCATGGTTTTAAAACCATATGCAAGGCCTTGCACATGGTCTTAAAACCATTTGCAAGGCCCTCCTAAACCATGTACAATAAAACCATCAATTGTGTAGGAGGCCTTGCACATGGTTTTAAAACCATCTGGAAGGCCCTCCTAAACCATGTACAATAAAACCATGGGTTGTTTAGAAGGCCTTGCAAATGGTTTTAAAACCATGTGCACATGGTTTTAAAACCATGCAGACATGGTTTTAAGACCATGTGCAAGGCCAACATTTTTTTACGGATAATTCAATTTTTTATTTTTTATTATTTTGTTAGGTAGGAATATTACAACATCTTCCCCATATTTGGTGGTTTTTCTGGTCGGCATTTATTTTACCCTATAATTAAAAAAATTATTTATTATTAATAAAAATAACGTTACGTAACGTTACAAGATCTCTCCCATACTAGGCTGTAGAGCGCCTCTCGGCGCAATAATATATTTACTCCTAACCCAAAATGTGGGTTTTTAAGAGAAAAGATGAACACCTTTCATATCTTCTCATTTGTATAACATGTATTATTTAGTGTTGATCTACACACATATCATTTGTTATTGGATAGTCTATTTGTATTTATTGTTTATACTCCATAGAGAGATAACTTAGATCTCATATTTTCTGTGATTTTTAGCTTTTCTTATAGCATGAAATATTAGGTATGTGTCTCTTCTACATCCTGGTGATATGAATGGTATAAGACCATTTAAATTTTCCTGGAAAGAAAAAAATTATGCTTCTCATGCTTCAAAGGTATTATCTTTTTTTTTAATCTAGTAACCATATCATATTATTGATAAATAAAAAATAAAAAATTGCAGAGTCTCTGTGGTTGGCATACCAGCAAGGAAACTAAACTAGTGGGATAACTTAATATTGTTTACTTTTGTCCATATCAATGATTCTTCTAAGGTAGTCATAGTATGATATTACCAAGAAATAAAAACTTAAAAGTAGATAGTCTCGATGTTTGGCTTGCCACTAGGGAAACCATAACAACCATAGATTTAAGCTTGTCCAATTATGTCCATCTTAACATTTTTTTAATCTAGTCATCATATCATATTACTAATAAATTAAAAAGTAAACATACATAAACTTATGTCCATATTAACAACTTTTTATCTAGTCATCAT
>LPNX010090150.1:39925-64573 GCA_001517045.1 Pseudotsuga menziesii | reverse complement strand
TCAACCATTTTTGAAACGGGGGTAAAAATAGCTACTAAAATTAGGAGAGAGAAAAACGAGAACTGTGTCGAGTTCTCGTTTCATAGTATAAGTGGTTCATATCATATTACCGGGAAATAACAAATTAATCGTTCTTAGTCTTTATGGCTAGCCTGTCGCTAGGGAACAATGCCAAACATATAATTTAAGATTATCCACTTTTGTCCATATTAAGATTTTTTTAAACTAGTCATTATATCATATTACTAAGAAATCAAAAATAAATTCACCATATGATATTATTGAGAAATAAAAAATTAAATCATCATATGATATTTCTGAGAAATAAAAAATTCAACATACATAGTCTTTATGGTTAGCATGTCACTAGGGAAACCATACCATTCATGGAGTTTAATCCTGTCCACTTTTGTCCATATTAACACATTTTCAAAGAGATATCTATACTGTTTACATAACCCAAAAATGAGTCTAAAATGCATATCAAGACTAATATTATGGACAAACTAACTAACTAGTCCTATATTATTTACTAAGTGGAAATTTATCTTCCTTTCTATGCTAAGAAAACCCACTAAGTAATAGATATCATAATAAATAGTCATCATAAATAGTCACAAGGTTGGGAATGTTGGGCTCAACTAGGTCCTAGCTTTCTGACTTGGCTCAAATTTTGCTTGGCCACATGGTCGGAAACCTTGGGCTTAGTTGGGGCCAAGCTTTCTTTCCCTACTTGAATTTTGATTCTAAATAATTTTCTAGTAAGAGCTTTCTCTAGGGAATTCATCTTCATCCCAAATTCCACCTTTCTGCTAACAAGCAGAGGCCCATAGGCATGGCTCTCTCCTATTTCTCCTGCATTTATCTATCTTCAAAAGGATATCTTTTTTCTCTTCATGCTGCTCCATGATGGCTTGCATTAATAAAATTTTGAGATGCCAATATAAGGTAATCGTTTTGGCGTACATGGTGTCGCGATATCTTGAAAAAACCTACATCTTCAACAATATCAATCATTTCCTCCTTAATAACTTCCATGGTGGTGGAATTCCCCTCATTCTCCACCCAATACTCGAGATGTTCAATTTGATCCTACACCTCTCTCGAGATAGACTTCCCATATTTTTTCTTTGAAATGTGAGCTTCTTGGGTAGCTTTGTGCATGTGGGTAGGCCACTTTTGTTAGTGGGTTTTGTGCTTACAAAAGTGATTTTAACAACAATTTTCGACAACCTAAATGTCTGATTTTAGACATATTGATGTCGACAATTCGACAATTTTTTTTCTTTTAAACCATAAGTGGATTTTCACATCAATTCCGACAAAGAAATATACTTGTTGGATTTTTGACACACTCTTGTAGAAACACCGACGAACAATGGAATTCCATACCCATCGGACTATCAACGACATCCTTCATTGGTGTCGAATATGCGATGACTTACTCCACAGGGAAATCCGGCGAAACCCTTAATACCTATCGGATCACCGACAGACTAGAGGCATAAGAAGTTTAGCAGGGTCATCGGATTTCATTATGGAGTGAGCCATAAATCCAACAAGACTTCATTCTTTGCAGTCAGATATTTGATGACTAATGTGTCGGTAGTGTAGCATAGTCTTCAGATTGGATGGGTATCTGATGACAAGTGCCACTTCGACGCTATCGAAAAACCGATGACCCTGTTTAAATTTATAAAAAAATAAATAGAAAGATTTTCAAATCCAAAGTAAAAAGGATTTCAATGTACTAGAATCCAAGCTCAAAATTCGCATGTCTCTAAATTCAAATTATCATACGTTTGGGATTTGATTTGGTCAAATCTAGAAACCTTTAAAATTATTACAAGCCAATGAAAATAGGATCTAGTGTAATGCAATAAAAATTATTGTAGGGTAATGAAAATAGATAAAATAAATGTGTTTATATAGAATATTAGAAAAAATACTTGCAACATATTAAGGTAACCCTACATCCATAATTAACCGTTTGAAAAAACTTATTAAGGTAACCCTACACCCATAATTAAAAGAGTAAATAAAACATACAAGGATTCGTTTACATGTCCACAAGAATACCATTACCATCAAAATCAAAATGAATGCAAAGGTTGAAAAAGACATGCATGTGGAGAAAGGGTTTTAAGTAGCAGTACAAGTGGGTCATCATTGAGAAGAAATATAACCTTTGGCAAAGCAGAGGATCCTTCTTCTTGCACGATATTATGAACACAATCAAATACACCCTTGTATTGATTTGATGTTTCATGTGCAAAAATTAAAAGTTAGATTACCATTGTCATCATGCTTCTCCTATCTTACTATTTACAAAAGAAAATGCCTCTTGTCTAAGAATTGACTATACCTTAAATCACCTCTTAAATGGATAACTGAACCATCAATATGGTCTTGATTACATCAAGAGGAGTAGTTATTGCACTAGTAACAACACCTACATGAGAAGCATGACAGAGTATTTGATGATATGTCCAACATTATGTCTCATTAAGGAGATGAATATTCTCAAGTTGTGAAAAGACAAGTCTATCTATTGATATGTTGAAATTTCGTATTAATAAAGGAATACATATACAACCAAAGTTCAAAGTTAAAATAAAAAGTTACAAGAGCCCTTGTTCAGATGGATTTGGCTTGATTTCCTGTATTGAGAATGAATCAGTTCTGAATATTTGTAGGGAATATATTGAAACCAAAAGGAATCTGAAGGAATTTAAACACATGGACAAGCTATATCCAGATACTGAAACCATTCAATACCGGTCAAGCAATCGACTGTAAGATTGCTTACACCCTCTATAACAAACAATATTTTCCCCAATGCTTCTTAGAGTTTGATGCATTATTTAAAGATGCTAATGCAATCCATAGAAAAATCCAAAAATTGTCTTCTCCCCTTTATTCACAAGGACAGAATACTTAAAAAGTGCCCATTGACTAGTTATTGGTCATAACGTTGGGGAGGAGAAAATGATTGATTCTCACCTGAGATACATAGTAGGCTATAAGGTATCCCAAAGCGTATGTTTCTAACACATACCAAACATGGATGACTCAACAAACTTATTTCATTGATATTAAAAGTATAACAATGTTTTGTTCTAGTAGTATCAAGGTCAATATGTGTCAGTCCAGCTATAGATATAACCTTAATTATTCTAAAGAAAAGGTCATTAAAACCAAGAGTTAAAAGTTATGCAAGAAGAAAAAACTATTTTATTTTGATTTAGCTTTTTTTAAATCCAATAAACCTTCAAAAGACAATATCTTACTCTATCATCATGTTCTTGACAAACTCTTACTTTCCCCAATAGGATTTTGCATTGCAATACATCTCAATGAAGAACCCATTAATCATTCAACTAGCCTGGGTGCCCAATCAACAATAGGTATCTACAATCCTACATGCTTGAAACTAATTGTGTTGGCAAAGCATGCAGTAGAGAGATGCTCATATTGTTATAATAGTGCTTCCATAGATCTGCCATGGGGAATTATTCCTATTAGACTGCAACTGTAGAATATTTTTGTGTAGGATCCACCCTCACACTTGACAAATCACTAGCTACCAACTTTTGTTAGAGCTAACATAAAATAGAATCAAATGACGAAATGTCTTTTCTAATGATTCCCCAACCATAGCTTGAAAGAGTGCATTCTTCACCTCTATGAGCAGACCTTTTACCATTTCCATATTTTGAACTTTTGGATACACCTATAACTCTGGGATTTTTAGGTCTATATAAGATTATATAGAATATTTTTCTTTCTTCCATCTCATAGCCACCCTTTAAGATTTCATTGAATGAAATGTTCTTCTCTTATTCCCATTCACCAGAACTTAGAAAAGCTTAGTTAAGTACCAAGGTTATTTAATACAATTATAGATATACGATTACAATTACTCCCATCATCCAAACAATTCTACAAATTAGTTATAATTGGGCAATGGAACTATCCAAACAAATGCGTAAAAAAATAGCAGAAGAAAAATATAATTGCATGCAATGAGAAGATAAATAGCAGTAAAGAAGTAAGTAATAAGTAATAACGTCTTTAGGTGAATGCCAAAAATTAATACCAACAAAGGCGCCTATAAGGGAATTTTCTGCATCATAAAAATCCTGCCTTGCCTGCATTCCAAAAGGACTTCATCATTGATGGTACGAGTCACTACTTAGTTGAGATGTTCAATGTATCTACGCATTACATGCAATGAATTGCATTTTGGAAATGAAAAAAAAATACCTTAAGATGGAAGAGATTTTAATATACATACTGCATCGTTATCCTGGAAGTACAGATAGATCAACAATTGTAACATATACTAATACTAAACATGGATTAGATTTAGACAAAATAATGGTCAAAAAGTATATTGAAATAACTTTTGCATTGACCACAAATTATGGCAAACATATGGCATAGCAATGAGGTTTAGAAGAATCGCAATAAGTGGGATCAAATCATGGATGATAAAAGGTTAATGTTACATACAACTAATGTGTTTCTTCTTCTTCTTCTTATTTTCACTATTTTATTCATTTTTCCACAAGGGCAGTCAGGTCAACCTCCTTAAAGGGTTTTTAGAATCATATATATATATATATATATATATATATATATATATATATATATATGTATATATATTCATAGTTGGAAGGTGGTTAAGGGTTAGGAAGTTTGATTGGAAGCACTTATTGTGGCAGCGAATCAACTCTTCACCTCCATCCACCAAATCTAGGTCACTAACAACATTGCTAGTGATGATATCTTTAGCAACCTGTCACCTATCATCCAATTTAATGTATACAATATATTGCTAATATGTGATTGAATCAATGATGCTTATACTAGTTTTATGATTGTTGATAGTCAAAGATTAAATTGTTGATAAATGATTGGTAGTTAGTAGTTCAAGTTTTGATTCATTCTTCCCTCAATATGTAATTAATTCATTTGATTTCTTGTTGTAGGATAGTCGAAGATGGAGTTTATTGCATGTATACCAGGTTTTAATCCAACAAGAGGGAAACCGAGCAAGATATATTTCGTTTATATTTGGGTTAATTTAATGCATGCAAAAGCACTACCCAAAAAATGACATGTATGTTGTTTTGGTGTTTATCCAAACAACATACATGTTTCCCACAAATTAGTTGGAATACATTTATGAACAACAATATGATTCCTTGAACATGTTTTCCTTTGAATATTTCGTATACCAGATGTCAAGCCAATAAGAGGGAATCCAAGCAAGCTTTTTTACCTTTAAATTTGGGTTAATTCAATGCATAAAAAATTTAAAGTGCCCACTAGTGTGTATTCCCATGGAATCCAAATGACACCATCTCTGGTGAATAAAGTGAACTCAAAAGCAACAACCATAGTGACAAAAATCACAAAAGCTTATGTAAAGAGAAACAAAGCATCTACTAGTCAACCAAATAACCAACTCATACTAAAAAGTACACTCAACAATTGGTTGCCCCATAAAACCAGGATTCTTTACTCATGCTCAATCCCAATTATGTTTGATAAGTGAGATATCAAAGATAAATATTTCAATGCAACTAACAAAATAAAAACTTTTTCCTAGTCAAAAGGATGCCATAAAAAAGTTCTTAAGTTTGGGTGATTCCATAAGTCGATTAAATGATCACCCCTTGGTATGTCTTGGTATGAAAAAGTTTTTGGACCCCTCGTTTTTACGTTTCATTGCATGTTAGTGATCAATTACTTAAAAATTTCATGTTGGACTCAGTAGCATCAATTATTGTTATGACTATGAAGGTGAAAGGTTTAGATCTTAAGCAACTGCAAGGGTAGTTTTCAATTTCCTTTTCTTTTTTGTTTGGAATTTGATTGTACAAACAATATGGTCGAATATGAGGCTTTATTTATAGGTCTTGAGTAGGGATGAAAAATGGGAATAAAACTATTGGAAGTGGTTCTTGGTTCTAAGTTGATAGAAAATTAGGTAATAGACCTATTTGAGGCAAAGAGCCTAAGGATCAAGACAAAGAGGGATGAAGTTTGGGATGAGATTGTATGATTTGAATCATTTTCCATCAATGCAATTTTGAGGGACAAAAACCAAATGGCATACTCTATGGCTTCATCTTCTACTTGCTTTCATCATGCATGGTTATTCCTCACACACAACATACGTTTGAGGTAGTGTTTTGGATATTTGTCTCATCTAATAATGGATGCTGGTAGTGTTTATATATATATATATATATATATATATATATATATATATATATATATAAATTAAAGGTACTAACAAAATTGATTCGGCTAAACAATTACTAGAGATAAATATTGGCTTCGAAGAGACTAATAGGATCATCAAAGTTGGTAAGGGGTGTACATAAGAGAAAAGGAAATTGAAAGCCTTGGTAAGGGAGTACAAGGATGTAATTGTGTGGTCTTATGATGATTTAAATACCTATGATACTAAGTTGATGAATCATACAATTCCATTGAACAAGGATGAAATACAATTCAAATAGAATCATTAAAAACACATGAACCCTAACGTAGCTTTGGTGATATAGAGAGAGTACTTACAAAAGCTCTTGGATTCCCACTTCATCATCCCTATTAGGTATTCAAACTAGATTGCTAATGTTGTTCCTGTTAGAAATAAGAATGGATATATTCACATTTGTATTGACTTCAGATATATTAACCTTATGTCTCCCAAAGACAATTACCCCTTCCAAGCATGGAGCATGTTTTACAAAATATGATATGATTAGAGATAATGTCCATGTTGGACAAATTATTTGGTTGAAACTAGGTATTAGAATCCAACTAGAAAAGTCGGCTTAAAGGAGGGTTAAGTTATCCTTTTCAAATATAAAAAAGCAACTCCTCCTCATTTGTAATCAAGATCATGGGATCAAATAATATACTTTTTCTCTTTCCTCTTGTGTAATGGGTTAATTAAGTGGTGTGCACCTCATTTCTTGGCAAGTTCTAGGGTTTTTCAAGGGTAAAGTAGATGCATGAGGTCCATTTACTATCTTTCAAAGCTTGTCTAAGGTGAACAGATTCTTTGTTGTCAATGTTTCTATGTGATTGGGTCTATTAATGAATGGACAAGGAAAATGAGATAATCACAAATGAACAGGGCTTATATCCTTGTGAACTTAGAAACTGGATTCTTTGAGTTTTGATATATGAATACATCGTGAGGAAGGAAATATCAATCATATTTTCCCTGACTATTTTTGGAAAATGTACATGCAACAAAGCTATTTTGGCGATACTAATTATAATTTTTTGGTAGAACTTACTTTGATTGTGGAGCTTGGCACTTCCGTCTTTTTCTTTACCTTTCAAAACATCTTTCAACATAGTACAAATATTTTCCTATTTCAATAATTTCATGTTAGGACCCATCAAATAAATATTTGCATGTTTATGACAATAAAAAACGAAGCTAAAAAAATACAGTTTGAGTAGTTTGTCTCAATAAATTAAAAAAAAACAATAATAATGAACATTCTAGGGTTGATGAACATTTTTAATTTAATAATGTAAATTACAATAATATTCAAGTAAAATAATTGGTAATAAGAGATAACCTGAGGAAACATGGAGAACCACAGCACTATGTATATAACGCCATCGATCACATCAAAACACCAACTTTTTCCTCTGAAATATGAAAATGTTTCCCAAGGCTATCTGTAGCAAGTTCCAATGAATGAGTCAAGTAGCAATAGTAAAATTTAAACACTACAATTATAGAAATAACTATTATTAATGTATAATTCCTTACCATTCATTGAGCTCCTCTCTGTTTCAAGAATAATTTAATATTCTCTACTAAACATGACCAACCACGTGAAGGAGGAAGCTCTTATGGCCCCTGCACCCCCCCCCCCCCCACCCCACATCACTCTCAATTCCCCAAACCCAATGCATCTGCTTGCAAATAACATTTTAGTGCAAATTCATTCATTCAATAGCTGAAAAAAAAATTCATTAAACCATTCATTAAATCATTCATTAAACCATTTATTCATTCAATAGCTGAAAAAATATTCATTAAACCATTCATTAAGTCAATATCCGATAAAACCATTAAGTAAACCATTCATTAAATGGCGAAAAAAACCATGCACGACATTGTCATATAAAAAAGAATTACTCAAAATTTTTTAAGTCATTTCTTTTTTTACTTTTCTTCTCTTTACAAAATGAGCAAGAAGCACATCTTCCGGAATTTGTTGTTTGGTCTCCCTAGTAGATTGCTCTCCATGTTGATCTTGTGGAAAGGGGCTTGGAATTGGTGCAATAATGTGAAAAGTTGCATTAATTTATTTTTGTTTTTATAATTACAAGTAATTGATTTAAAAAAAACATTACAAATGTGTTTTTTTACGTGGCGTGGGAACATCATGTTCTTCATTATGTTGTCCAGGCTCAACCTGTACAAGTGTGACCATCTACATGCTTTACAGTTGAAATATGGAGAATTACAACTAATGTCATTATCTACAATTATCTATACAAAATAGTAGCATACTAATAAATTCATTACCAGGAATCAAAGCATGATCTTCGACCGGTTGGTGTACATCATCGAAATTATTGGGATCATCGCTTTCCTACTCAAAACTGAATAAATATTTTATGTTAATTGTTTATAACGACTATATTGCATGATAATTAATAAATTTTCATTAAACTATATAGTTTTTATATACCTGTGCACCATATGGATCACCAGAAGACCGTGTATGCCCAGACAATATTTTTTGGCGTTCAACAACATCTTCAAAGTCGTGTTGGAAGCCAAGATTCAATTCTTCCTAAGTGGGAAATTCTTTGAATTGGTCAGCCTGCATATTTGCATAACATCATTAATTTACATTTTGCGCCAGATTAAAATGAGAAATAATTTTCTATTTATTATTTGGATGTAGTATCGGGTTTTCAATACTTAGAATTCATGCCGCCAAATTCGAATAAGCACCAGGCCCAAGTTTGTACTGACCAATTTTATCCAGTCATGCCTTTGTCGCTTTTGATTCGTTTGACAACCTAATCAAGTGTTGAATTGCATTAGATGTTCCAAATTCGATATAAAAATTAATAATAATAAGGCTTACTAGTACATTGTGGAATGTATTGCATACCTCCCTATACTTGGTGGTATCTTTCATAGGGGTTTTCCTTCTCTTTTCCATCTTCCACAAGGGCTTTCCACTCCCTTGATAGAATTATTGGAGGATGCTCATACCTAGGTTTATTTTCTAGGTGAATCCTATATTGGTCTCGGACAATCTTCATATGTTGTCCAACCTTCTTTAGGAATTTCGTTATATTGAAGGTATCTTTGCCAAACAAGACAACCAACCGATTAGTCAGCTCATCCTTTAAATATTTTTTCTGTCTGTCCCACCTTGTGTGGATGGTGGGCCTAGATATATCCAAGGTCAAATCATTTATATTTTTATGAAATACATCATTTCCTGCAAAACAATCATGTCATCATTAGTTAAAAATAAATTATCAGTATATTACAATCAAATTATAAAAACTAAATTGAACAATCTATAATTTCCTTTAATCTTTTCTACCTTTATTGGAACGAGTTCCTCATTCACCAAAAATCGTTGTCACAATTGAACCCGTGCTAGTGACATGGGAAGATCTAGGAAATGCTGCTTCAGCATCAATATTAGTATCAAACTCTTCCTCCACCCCTTCTTCTGCATGATATGGTGTGCGTCGTTCAGCAACGGTCACACTCTCTGCTAGGCTTAGGGGTGTCGCAGAACATGTTTCCAACTATTCACTCAAAAACAAGGGTGCAGTATGTGGTGTATGTGGAGTGGTTTTCTCATTGGTCCCAATACCGTATTCACCACCACTGTGTGGTTACAGAAAATTCTATAAATACAAACCCTTCAATTATAGGTTCACTATCATATAAAATTAAAAATTATAAAGTTATAAATGAATTCATATTATGATTCTGCAACTTACTTTCAAGGCTTGAGATCTCTCCATCAACACTAGAACCTTTGCATTGACCTCGTATGTCTGCAGAATTATGAATACTAGGCAAAGCATATTTGCATGAATTTTTTTCAAGGTCTTCTGTAGCAGCTTCATCGGGTCTTTAGAAGAACCAATGTCATCATCATTCAACAACCCGTTGACATCAAAATATATAGATTGTTGTGTTGTTGTTTCATGAATGAAATCATTTGTATGCAACAAAAATATATAAACATTGCTTAATTGTTGAAGCAACAGTCTGAGCAATATATATATATATATATATATATATATATATATATATTAACAAAAATATCTATCATTATGGATTCCTAGAATCATCATCTAGGTTTACCTGATGCCTAGACGACAACATGATCTGATAAACAGCAGGGGAATTTCCCTGATCATCCACTTGCAAAAAAATATACAACATTATCATAATTAACACAATCATAAAAACAAAAAAATACATAACAAAATAAGCATTATGCTACATGTTATATATGTGTATAATTTTGAAGTATTTAAAACATAGAATTACATTCAGGTTTACCTGTTGCCCTAAGGCTGCAGTCGTCTGTTCAACAACCGGGCAGTTTCCCTGATCAACACTCTACATGAAATATATATAAGATTATATAAACCAAACAAACATACTATTGAAAAAACCGTTAACAACATAACTGTTTGTACATATTAAATTTTTACAATGGAAATATAGATGTATACCTGCCGCCTTGAGGCAAGTCTAGTAACATCTACTGTGAGGGAGGTCCCCCTGACATAACCCTGCATCAAAAACATACTAAAAATTACCTAACGAAACCAAAATACTCACTAAAACAATTCAATAACATAACATTTTGACGTATACTTGTTGCCTCGTGGATGGTGTACTCCTCTCACCAGTTGTTGGGGTGATGTTCCCCCGATCACCTCCCTGCGAAGTCAACATAGGAAATTTAATTAAAAAATATAATTATCTGCTAAGGAACAATCCTAAAGATGTTAAAATAATTAATAAAAGGTTGGGTAAAATGCTGGATGTACCACATCCATACTAACCATGTTTGTATATACTCGATTCAAATAGTAATTAATAAGCATCTATTGATTTAATGGCACATACAAAAACACGGTTTCCTTCACACCCCTCAAATATGCAGTTGAGTTGCTTAAGTGTATACCCTGACTGTGTACTGTTTATCAACCCTGCAATATTCCCAGTGTTTTTTGGCCTTCTGTCAATTTACAACGTTGCTGCTTTATTTTGATCTTTTTCTTTCAGCTGTAATTAATTTGTTGATAACCCATATCTACGCATACTTCATGTATATTGGACCAGGTGCATCCAATCATTGTAGTTGTAAGAGAGTCCAACATAATCCATCAATTATATACAGTTGCCGCAACCAACCTTTATACCATCCATGCAAAACAACCCCAATCCATGTAATGATGATGGTGCAATTCTATATATCCTCTCATTCACACAAAAAACAGTGTTAACTTGAGGAAGATCCCTAGGTACTGATTTTTTCACTAGATGTTTGTACCTTAAGGGCACCTCCATGTCTCCTATTGTCTCATCATCATAGCAACATGACCCCCCTCATGCGAGAAAAAATTCCATGTGTTTATTGAATTTTCGTCTGATCTTCTGACATCTAGTTGATATAGCCCTTGTAGACCTATTGGATGTCTCACTTTCCTCTAGCCTTGCCAAACTACCCTCGGTCGAGGAAGATAGGTCTAACAAATACTTGTTTGGTTCTACCTACACCATGGTCGGAAAAAAATTCGCGAATAAGAGAAAAATACCAGCAAAAACTTGGATAGACTTATAAGCATGACATAATAGTGATATCGTTATCTTGAATAATATCGATAATTCCGTAGAATAATAGTTCATCAAATATTCCTTTAACAAGAGATAGCTATTAAGTGGTTTCATAGCTAATGCTTCAGCCAATTTATCTCAAAATACAAACTATTTTTTTGACAAAATTTGTAGGTGTCGTTGTTTAAATTTATTTTGTTTCCTCACCAAAAATATTAAAGACCCAGTTTACGGATCTCAATATACATAATAAAATCATTTGCTAAGATTTTGTATCTTTTTTTTTGGAAGAAAAACATGTGTTCTTTGATATTCAATAGTGAATCAAAGGTAACTTGTACATATAAGTCATGACAATAAGTCATTCCAGACGCGAGTGGAGATAAGTATCAAAAAAATTCCGAAGGGGAGGGACAAAACCCACAATACCAAGATGAAGTAGCAATGCCACAGGGAGAACATAAGTAGCCCAAACAACTTATCCAAGGAGGCATCGAGGGTGGAGAAAACAAACCCCTGGGTTATGAAAAGAAATCTATATCCCAAGATAAAACAAGAAATATGCTAATGTATCCCATATTCGAAAGAACAAAAAACGACTATGCCACATAAATAAAAAAGATCTTAAAAGAGTTGTATCATGCATTCCTTAATGATTTCTCCTTCTAAAATTTAGGAGGAGAGGAGTCCAGCATTCATATTCAATGCTTCCTTGGATAAACGGTCTGCACTCATATTGTGCTCCCTGTAGACATGCCTAAAGTCATATAACCCATGAATTGAATTCTTCGGTAGTATAGCATATATGTTGGATTTAATCGTGACTTTGGGAAAATTGAATTTTGATTGGTGGCATGATAAGCCACCATCTTGGAATGGCCATTTAGAAAATGTGAAAGGATCGGATAAAGCATGATAAAATAGGTTTTAAAGATTGATAAATAATCAAATATAACATGTTTAAAAATAGTTTGTGGTAAAAAAAGAATATATATCATATCGTTAACTGTCTTATTAGATTCTTGTTTCTACAAGGCACCCAACTATTTTATCAAAAATAACTCGCAACCCTAAAACAAAAAATTGTTAAAAAAGAATTGCATGAAACTACTTTCATATAACCCAAAATAGACTTCTTGATATTTTCATTGATATTGTCAACTTGTAAGGACCAAGAAAATGTAGACATAATTGACACGAAGAGCCCTTATCTCTGGCTCCTCCAATAAAAAGAAATTAATTCAAAAATAGTTTTTCAAATACGGTGAATTTGACTCTAGCAAAGTCTGATTACTGTGAAGACTTGGATGCACCTGTAATGGAACCAACATGACAGTGTCTAGATGGATCTTAAGTTATAACCCTTTGAAGACCCTAGAGTTATGGCTCGTGGAAACAATTGAAGTACTAAAAATAACACTTTCTTAAATATGACGAAACTGACTATAACAAACTATGATTACTGTGAATAACCAACAAGAAAGATTCTAGAGGGATCTTACCCCTATGAATACCTAGACCTCTGGCTCCTGGAAAAAAGCAAACTACTAGAAATAACAGTTTCTGAAATACGGTGAAAATGACTCTAATAAACTATGATTACTGTAAAGACCTGGATGGACCTATAATAAACATGACAGTATAGATGCATCTTGCGCCTCTAGTAGTGTAGGAAATATAGGGGTTAACAATGGTGACTCAAGGGGGTGGCATCCTCTTGCAAGGTGTTGAGAACCATGAGGTCTCTTTAGTTTGAGGCTCTGAAAACTGATTCATGGAAACCTGCCTGCATCAATGTTCTTGTCCACTTGACAATGGAGTCAAATTATGGCAAGGAAACATCCAAATGGAAACATTCTTGAAATTAAATTTGTTGAGATTGACATTGTTTTCTTGTAGGAATGGTGCTTACAGTCACACACAAATAGAATTTCCCAATCGCTAGATACATTCTAAATCCCCAATCAACTATGAATATTAGTGAGAGTTCCCAAATCCTAGAGTATGGTGTAGTTGTGCACTATAGAATGCAAAGAAGCATTGAAATGAAAATTAAACATGTTAATAATGCCATGCTCACAAGTGGAGGAGTGAAGGACATAAATATGGTAGTGCAACATCAATCAAATATGAAATATGAGAGTAAAAAGCATGCAAAAGAGATGCATCATTAAAAAACTTGGTGGACTAAATGAACTTATAAAATGTTCCCTCAAGCATAAGGGAACTTCCTAGTAACTAGACCATTGAGTGGGGATATATTCAAGTGGTGTAGGAACTCCATGGGACTCTGTAGAGTTACTACTATTCATTGCATTTGACTTTGAAGGGTGACATTGAAATGGTTGACAAGTCAGAGATTGATAAGGTTGTTGACCACTTAAGTCATCATTTCTTGAGTCAAAGAGTCCAACATGGTTTTAATTGATAATCAACATAGTAATCCACCAAGTTGGTTTGGTCAAAGTAATTAATTTGTAGACTTGGTCAAAGATGTCCAACAACCCAAGAATCCTAGCACCTCAATGAATATGCAAATGATGACAAAAGAGATCAGATTCCAAATTTTGTAAGTCGTTTCCCATTACAACAAACCAAAATGGAATAGTTAGTTGTAACCATCTTATGTCTAAATGTGTAATGTAATTGTACCAAACTTAATGAGATTATACATATAACCTTGTATTATTCTTTGAACACATTTTTCTTTGAATGGAACGAGGACAAAGTTTTGCCTTGAACACGTTCTTTGTGGATGTCAAGGTTTCTCTCTGTTGTATATTTTCTTTTACCACTGTGACTCTCTATATTTATTTTATTTTTGTTGCTTAGATTTGTATGTTGATCTGTTGACCAAATTGTCCCATGTCAACTATTTCAAATATTTCCACTGATATGTGTGAATTTTAGAAATCACTATGATGTTCCAACAAACCACTTCTTAGAGATAATGTCATAAAAAACCTATGCAAACAAATTAATGTCCAGTACAAATTTAAATGCAGTGGATTGGATATTTTATGTTTCCTATAGTTGGGTTCCACGTTTACACACATGTTTCTAAAATTTGCTTTTTAGATCAAATTTGATATACCCACTTATTGATTATATTTAGATCCACCAAATCACTTGATTGGAAACCCCTTGATCTCTATTTGCTCTGTATATTTAGGAGGAAATGTTATCACGGTCTTTAAAATTAATCCAAAGAAAATACCCTTCGCATGTGCATATAGTTTAGATGGAGCTTCCAATCCCCATGCATAATTATGATATCATTGAACAAGTTCTCCTTTCCAATAATCTCTGGGTATTTACTAAAAACATATCAAACTTGTCCCTTTCAGTATATGTATCATATCCATTGTGTGCAAGGTATGGATTGGTGAGACATTATGCTTCTAATGGTAATTAAAAAATATCCAAATTAATATATAGGCCATAGGGTACAATTGGCCAAAGTGATATAGGAAAAGTGGTTCGAAGCTTTTATTATAGAAACTAGTTCAACAAACCTTCAAACAAAATATGCATTATGGTGATTTCTTGTATTCCTAAATTGGTGCTAAGATGACAGGCGGGTTTGGGGGATCAAGCAAGTCAAAATCCTAACTCAAATAGCCTACAAGAGCATTATTTTTGCAATTTCACAGAATAGAAACAAAGCATTCTTGGATCAATCGGTTCTAGTTTCAGACAAGGTCTGGAAGGAAGTTGGCTACAACATTGCACAATAACTTATTAGAAAAAATCAGTTAATGACTTGACCCGTTGTTCCAAGGGAATTCCTTTCAGCAATATCTTCACTCAACCAAACTTGAATAAAAAATCATGACAGGCCAATAGATAATTTCATAGTGAGTTTTTTTATTGATACGCTATGTATTGTAATTCAAGACTATTCATAAGCCCTAACTCAACTTTGCTAGTTGTTTATAATATAGTCAACTCTAATATATATTTAAGTCACTAATTGAGTCATTAATTAAGTTACTAATTGAGTCACTAGTGCTTTGCAAATACTCATTAGTGACTCAATTAGTAATTAGGTCGCCACAACTTTGCGTTGCAACATTATCCTCTAAACTTAATCAATGTGTAACATGATTCAATGCATTATTTCCAACTATATTGGCATTTGAAAGCCTTTTTTAGCATTTAGTTACACATTAAAATTTCATCTTGTTTCCTGATATTGAAAATAAGATATAGTCAACATAATGATCTCTTGATTTTATATTCTTATACATGTTTTGGTTAGAAAGATTGTTTATGAGGTGATAATCTTGGGAGGCTCGGATGGAGGAATATCGGGAATTTGTGGATTACTCAAAGGAGGCGGAGGAAGTTTTCCTGAAACCAATTTTTGGATGTAGGGATGAAGTACTAAAACATGGGAAATTCTTAAGGGTATCACATAACAACATAGAAGAGGCTAGTGACTCAAAGAAGATAACATATTCTAAGTCATTGGTACAGCCCCAAATACCTAACCCTAAGGTTGACCCTAGCACTGTGGAGGTCTATGTTGTAAAATATTTGTTTCCCACTAATGCCAAGATTTTTTTTTTCTATGTTTAGGCCACCACCTATTATTCTAGGTTTCCAGTTATTTATCCCTAGATCTCTATTTTCTAAATTCTGCTTCACAATCTTCATTGGTTTATGGATCAATTTGTGGTGCTTTTCCTTGTGTTGTCCCAATTTTTATGTTTTCTTTAAATGCTATGCAACACAAAAATTCTCCAAACCCCTGTCTAATACTTTAAAAAATGAAAACCAAATACAGATCAAAATAAAAGTTATTTGCATGGGTATCTACGGGGGTAAATTTCGAATCCATTTTCCGGCCACGAGCATTCAAAGGTTATTTTGGTGTATTTTGGGCATCAAAACAATGAGGAAAGGACCAAAAATCAGACCATGGTATGAACAAAGAATTTTGGGTCAGTTTTGTAGACTGAATCAACATTCTATGCATAGTTACAATAGAAAGCCAGCTTCTTGCAGAGGCTTTGGGCAGTTTTGCACAAGTTTGGGCATGAAAACAGCCTCAATATTCATTCACATGTATATTTTAGGGCTAAATGAGGTCTATGTTGTAAAATATTTGTTTCCCAATGATGCGAATAATTCTTATTTCTTTGTGCTTGGGCCACCACCTATTATTAGTCCAGGTTTCTAGTTATTTATCCCTAGGTCTCTATTTTCATAATTTTGCCTCACAATCTTCATTGGTTTATGGATCAATTGGTGTTTTTTTTTTTCTTCCCAATTTTTATGTTTTCTTTATATTCCGTGCAACACAAAAATTATCCAAATCCCCGTCTAATACTTTAAAAAATAAAACCAAATACAGATCAAAATAAAATCTATTTACACAGGTATCTAGGGGGTAAATTTTGAGGCCATTTTTAGGCCATGATCATTCAAAGATGATTTTGGTGTATTATGGGAAGCATAACAATCAGGAGAGGACCAAAACTAATACCTTGGCATGAACGGAGAATTCTGGTATAGTTTTGTAGATTGAACCAACATTTTGTGCATAGTTACAATAGAAAGCCAGCTTGTTGCAGAGGTTTTGGGAAGTTTTGCACAAGTTTGGGCGTGAAAACAACCTCAATCTTCATTTACATGCATATTTTAGTGATAAATTAGGTCTATGTTGAAAAATATTTGTTTCCCAATTGTTAGCACTTAGAATGTATAACACAAAATATCACGGGCTCCAACCTCATCTTCCTCTATTGAGGGTATATTTATAGTATCATAGGCTCCTGAGACCAACCTCGAAACAAAGCCAAATTCAGTTATATTGTGGGAATAAAAATCCTAACAAATACTGATCTGGAAGATTCACCATGATCACAAAGAAAAACAGGAAAGCAAGCTAAAATGCGCATGGTGGATCAATTAGGGAAATTTGATAGCAGGGACTCAGGCTTGCTTGATGAAAACGAACGATCACATGATTTCGCACGACCTGTAACAGTTTCATTCTTCCTTGTTTGTTCCCATTGTGAAATTAATCTGGACCATTGATCTTTCAGAGAAGACAAGGATGTGGAAGCACATGTTTGGACCTACCTGCACTGTGAAATTCTGCTGAATTCTAGAAAATTAAATCAACGACACTTTGAACCGCGAAATTTTTCTCGGTCGTCAATCCAGATCAAACCTTGATCTGAGCCATCAAAACCTGCACCTTGTACCCAATTTCATTGATTTCAATAGTTTGTTTGTCCTCGCATGTTGAATCAATGAAATCAGCCTCTGCCATTGATATTACCTCATCCTCAATCCTGGTCATTGAAACATGCAGGCCTTTAAACGATTATGTAGATATGGAAATCTATTTTCTTCGTGCAAGTTCAATCAGTGGAATGAATTTCCACCGTTGATATGATTCCTTCTTAGATCTACACCATTAAAATATGCACCATTGCGCTCCATAAAGTGACCTTTGCATCTCTGATTTTTGAGCACAATATCCAATGGGGAGGAGACATGTCATTTACACATGTTTCTCATCGCTCAAGTTCTCTTCCATCTTTTAGCATGAATGTTATACCGAAAAAATCAATCCCCACCATTGATCTAAGATCTAGGGTGATCTGGTTCATTTACACTATAGGGCCAACCAAGTTTCGCATATCGAAATGTCTTCTTACCTCGTGCACATGTTCCCCTTTTCCGCACCATCGATCTTAAGCAGAAACTCATCGATCCATTGATCTGAGGTAAATATGTGGGCTGCGAAAAGCGGAAGGAGAGATCTTGACTTTTTGTAACCAAAACTTCATATTTATACTTTCTGGTATTTTCCTTTCCGCCCTTTTCTTTCCGCACTGTTGATTTGTGCAGGAAATTTTCGGATCGTTGATCCTGCAGATCACGGAAGGAGAAAGTTCAAACCTTTTATGAACAAATTTCTATGTTTTCTCGTTTCCTCTTTTTTCCTATCTGCTCCCTTCCGAAATGTTGATCTGTGCGGAAGTTCTCTGAACCGTTAGATCTAGGACTATGGAAAGTAGAAGTCAGGTTTTACAATTTTTGCAACCCAAAACTTTATCTTTTCCACTTCCACTGTTTGCTAGACTGTCGATTTATGCAGAATCTATCTCGATCATAGATCTTGGATTGTAGAAAGCACAAGTTGGGGTTACCACTTTTTATAACCAAATTTTTACCTCTTCCGCTCTTCCGCTCTTGATTTTCCTTGGGTGGAAATGATTTTCAGCCTTTGATATTTTCTATTGTACATCCAAGCCTCCATTTGTAGCAGAAACTCATTAACATTTATCCATCTCATATGATAAGGAAATTTCAAACCTTATTTCTCCATTTACTAGCCAAATCCCTTGCCAACTATTTAGCCCAAAAATAGTGCTAACAACTGGCTCAAACTAGGGACACTATCCTCCCTGTGAGGTAACAAAGAACCACATAGAAAAGGTTCCAAATCTGTTGGGTTTCTCCCAAGATTTCTTGAAATTCCCAACATGCTCTGGAAAAAAAAACTAAACTGGTGCTGGAGCAAACTGAAAAATTACTGAAATAAATGCTCACCATTTCGATCTTATTCATACCTACCTACCCTACTTACTAAGCATCAATTCCCAGTTAAGTAACTTCTGAATTCCAATCAATCCAATTAAGCAAATGATCCCATAAACAAACTTTCTCCTCATGCTTGATCAAAAACAGAAATGAAAGACTTAATGGAAAAAGGTTATGATAAAGAAATTGATATTTATTGCAAAGACATAACCAACCATTCCTACTGCAAATATTCTCCACATAGTTATCTACTGGATCATGGAAACCTGCAAAAGTTTCTGTTATGTGTTTTCCATGACAAGGCTTCTCCAACTGCAACTCCTCTAGCAACTTGCCAAAATTCTCTTCAAGAAAAACACGCAAGGAATTCTCCTAACAATTTGCAAATAAGACATCAACATCTTCATCTAAAATATCAGAATTTAAAACCTGATTCCTTACAAGTGTTTTAAAGAAAATATCATTGTGTTTTTCCATAGAATCAAGCAAAGTAATTTTTGAATCTAAAAAACATAAAGAAGTATCCCATTTGGAGTCCTCCTCTTCTTTTTGGTGATCCAATCCATTATTGCAGTCTGCTGCTTCTTGAGATGCATCATCCAAGTGGCCATCCTCACATTCATTATATATATGCATGCTGAAATCTTCTTTAAAAACATTACTAACAAAAACTTCAACATAGTGATTGTAATCTTCATAAGGAAAATTAGGATGACTCTCTTCATGTACATCACTAGGCTGTTCATCTTCTTTCTCATCAAAAGAAGGATTGGAATGTACAATAGGTTCTAGTTGTTCACCCTTCCCATGTTCTTCTTTGTAATTTAACCCCTCATGGAAAACTATTGTTTCTTCCATAGGCCAGGATTGATGGCATGACTATATTCCCTTTTCATTATCCATTCCTGAAGATGTCATATCCTCAAGTTTTTGTGCTTGCTTAGAGGTTTCAAGTATATTTATCATCAATTCAAATGAGGAAAAACAAAATGGAAAATAGTTATTTTCAGCCTGCTGGTTGCAATCTTCATCAAGAATATTAATATGAACCTCTTCTTGTACATCACCTTCTCGCTCACCTTCCTGCTCATTCTATACAGCTGGGCTGGGATTTTCTTTAAAACCACCATTAACAGGGTTTTTAACAGGATGATGACATTCTTCATAAAGCACAATTTGTCTTTGAAGAAATTTCTACTGCAAAGGGGGATTTCTAATTGAACATGGGCATCCTCTTCTTGTGGAAAACTTTCAAGAGTTGAATAATATGAGAAAATATTTTATTGAAATTCCCTACTTCCTTCTTGGCCACATGCAGATTGACAAGAATGTTGTAAACTATCATTAGTTTCAGAGAGAGAAATATATCTAGTTGAATCAAAGTTTTGGCTTATGTCCATTTTAGACAAGGAAGACTTTATCAAATGCTGGGAATTTTCTTGAGTGTCAGGGAAGTTGTTTTGTATTTATTTTTCTTGAAATGGGTTCTCATGTAAAATTTCTAATATCTCTTCATCCATAAACTCATCATCACCATACATGTTTTCCAAATATTCATTCAAACCATTAACATGTATGCAACAATCATGAACTAGAAGCAAAGAAGAATACTGATCTTTAAAATGTTAATGGAATACTGTATATATGAAAGTCTCTAAGGGAATATAAACTTTCTGATGGCAATCCCTCATACCATGACCTTGCATCTCCTTCTAAACTGACCATGAACATTTTCATTAAAGAGTCCTCATGCAATCTAGCTCCCAACTTATGTATATGCATATGAAATCTAACCAAATGAAGGGCATCATCATCACCCTTTTCATCTTTGAATCTTGGAATAAATGTTATCCAATCTACGTTAGGTATTCGATTTGGAAAACCAAGAATGTGAGCACGATTCATAGGAGCATACCTTATAGCTATAGAACCCATATTGATGATGAAGAAACTAAATCAACTCCTCAAACTTTGCAACCCATTTGACAATGGAGCTACCATAAAACATCTTCCAGACTGGATTCTTTTGAGATGGAGTCTCTAGGTGAAAGAGGCACTACCTTCTTGATGTGTGACCATTATTCACCATCAACAATCAGATATAAAACTCTATCGTTCATACCGAGGGAATATTTTGAACCCTCCTCCCCACATCGTTCTAGCCTCTAGTCTCCCCAGTGGAGTCACCTTACATAAGCCTTGAGTGGAGTCTCCAGAGAGTATACAACCAATATGTGTCTATCACTGGCTACTCAACCAGGTCGTAGAACTAAGACAATGTCATTTTCCCAGGGCTGATTTACACTTTCATCCTCGACAATGGTGCCAATTCGTTAGCACTTAGAATGTACCCAAGGTTGTAGAAGGTAAATCCCAAGGTTACAGAAAAACTACTTTAAGAAAGGAAGTTGGATTCCTCCTTCCTAGAGAGGGATCTCTTATTGATTTTTAACAGGGCCATATATAAAACTAAAATAAAATTCATATTATGTTTTTGATTGAAACAAGGAAAGCATACATTGGGCTATGGAGTCACAAATATTCATGAATCAAAGAACAATTTGCAGGTGAAATTATACAAAGGAATGGTAGCACTCGGTTACAGTAAAAAAGCAGTTTGTTTGGTGATAAAGAAGAAACGAGAAAATCCCATCAATACAAAGCACCAAGAGATGAATTCTGCATCAACTTTGGTAAGAAAGATTGGTGAATAGCTAGAGAATAACAATATGATTCTGAACTATTACACACTCATTCCATATATGAAGAACACATAATGGAAAGTTTAACAGGAAAGACATGCACATGGGAAAGGAAATAACAGACTATAACTATGAAATACATAGGAATCTTTTTATCAACATGCCAACATTCGACTCTGCAATTTTATTGATGATAGATCTAAAAATTCATAACACAAAATATCACGGGTTCCAACCTCGTCTTCCTCTATTGAGGGTATATTTATAGTATCATAGGCTCCTGATACCAACCTCGAAACATATCCAAATTTAGTTATAGCGTGGGAATCAAAATCTTAAGAAATGATGATCTGGCAGATTCACCATGATCACAAAACAAAATAGGAAAGCATGCTAGAACGTGCACGATGGATCATTAAGGGAAATTTGATAGCAGTGACTCAGGCTCTCTTGATGAAAATGACCGATCAGAGGATTTTTGCACGACCTGTAACAATTTTATTCTTCCTTGCTTGTTCCCATTGCGAAATCAATCTGGACCATTGATCTTTCAGTCAAGACAAGGATGTGGAAGCATGTGTTTGAACTTGCCTTCTTTCAACGTGTATGTTATACTGGTGATCTTTTGACTTTCAACATGTATGTTATACTAGAGAAATCAATCTCCACCGTTGATTTGAGATCTAGGGTGATCTGGGCCGTTGAATGCTTCAAGTCCTACCAAGTTCTGCATATCAGGATGTCTTCTTACCTCGTGTACATGTTCCCCTTTTTTTCACCGTAGATCTTAGGTAGGCACTCTCTGAGCCATCGATCTGAGGTAAAGATGCATGCTGCAGAAAGCAGAAGGAGGGATCTTGACTTTTCATAACCCAGACTTCATATTTCCACTTTCCGATATTTTCCTTTCAGCTCTTTTCTTTCCATACAGTTGGTCTATGTGGGAACTTTCCAGATCGTCAATCCTGTGGATCGCGGGAGGAAAAATTTCAAACCTTTTAAGACCAAATTGATTTGTTTCTTCCTTTTCTCTTTCTACCTTTTTGCCCCTTTCCGGACCGCTGATCTGTGTGGAGTTCTTTGAACCATCGGATCTCGGACTGCGGAAAGTGAAAGTCGGGTTTTCCAATTTTTGCAACCCAAAACTTTACCTTTTTCGCTTCCGCCTTTTGCTAGACTGCTGATTTATGCAGAAGTTCTCTTGACCGTAGATCTCAGATTGCAGAAAGTGGAAGTCGGGATTACCACTTTTTATAACCAGATTTTTACCTCTTCTGCTCTTCTGCTCTCGATTTTCCTTTGGCAAAAATGATTTTTGGCCTTTGATCTTTTCTGTTGTACATCCAAACGACCCATTTTCTGCAGAACCTCATTAACATTTATCCAGGTCATATGATAAGGAAATTTTTGAACAATGAGGAAAGGAACAAAACTCAGACCTTGGCATGAATGAAGAATTCTAGGCTAGATTTGTAAATGGAACCAACAATATTCTATGCATAGTTACAATAGAAATCCATCTTGTTGCAGAGGTTTTGGTCACTTTTGCACAAGTCTAAGCATGAAAACATCCTCAATCTTCATTCAGATGCATATTTTAGGGCTAAATTAGCTGTAAATAGTCAAGACATTTACCCTAAGATGAATTTTGGGATACATGAAGGATAAACAATAGAAAAATTATGCTTTTGGGCATAATTTCACCTAATATCAGTCATATGGATTCAAAATCTTGACATCGTTCTCTCTCAAATAATTGATTCAAAAATGACCCAAGAGCATAAAACCACCTACAATGTTGGAGCATCTACTTCATGGATTTCCATAGATAATAATATTGAAATCCAAAGTGGGACAAATGTACATAAAAAAAATACTCTGATTGAATCCCTTGTTGCAATAATCATTCCAAATTTAGAAAAGAGTTTGATGATGGTGTTTTCTATGCCAATCTTATGGTCAGAGAAGGTATGCGATGGTATAGGTCTGAATTGACATGAAATAACCCCCACCACATAACCCACCAATCCACTAAATGATTGACTAACCATATAACCTATTAACACAATATCTCAATAAACCACTACCCCTAATGCATAACCCACTAATCCACTAAACCAATAACATATTACCACTATAACCATTAAACATCTCATCCACTACCACACTACCACACTAATCAGTAACACACTAATGGCCAACACCCAATTTCACTAAAATTCTAACCATTGACCTAGTTATCCACAAACAATTATCCCACTAAAATATTGAGTGACTAACCCAATAACCAAATAACATACTAATCATTGAACCAAATAAAATAATAATCATTGAACCATGAACTCTCTAATTACTAAATTGATAACCTTATAACCCATTACCCAATAGATTTCCAACACACTAAGTAAGCCATTGATCCCTTTAATTTATTTCAAACCTACTAACCTCTAACTCATTAACTAATAACCATTAATTACTATTTGTACCTTGTGGGTG
>LPNX010090150.1:0-33572 GCA_001517045.1 Pseudotsuga menziesii | reverse complement strand
CCCCTAATTGTCACCTAAAATCAGAGTTTTCCGTTTATTCTAGTATTATGTGGCATCTAAAGTGTCCTTAAAGGAGTCCATGATTGTGCATCAGCCCTTGTAAAAACACAGTTAAAAGCTTATTTTTCTTTAAATGGATTTTTTTTAAATATTAGTAAATTGAAATGAAAAAAATCACTTTAACTTTGTTTGTTTCAAACACATATATAACAAACTTACAATATGCCTCGAGGGGTCGCTCAACTAGGTTTAAGGGCAAGGGATGCACTATAAACACTATCCACTATTGTGGGAAAGTATCCATGGGTTATATATATATATATTCCAAAACAAGTTATATTACATTTTAAATGTGCATATAAACACTTAGGAAACATCAAACAAATATTACCACCTTCCATAACATGACATTCTTTGTAATCTTTGATGGACCTCCAATTTGTCTATTTTATAGCCCATACTATATTATATATTTACATTTGACACTTACATATTAATGTGAAACATTCATGCGTTTTGATGACCAATATAGACTTTATGCCATATTATTATCTAATTATATATAGAGTTTCTTAATTCCAAGCATGAATGTGATGTGCTTGATTTTAATGTGAGTTTTGATAATTTTTGTATGTGAACTGATATGGTATAAATGGATAATAGTGTAGGGATTTGATCTCAAATACAAGGATCATCTCCTTAATTTATGAATGCAAATCTAGTCCCTTCACCATGTTTAAAGTTGCTAACTCTTGGAGGAAGCCATGATGGCCTAGACCCACAAGGACCAATGTCATGTGATTATCTTTAAATGGATGAAAGTCTTATTTGTTACTACAAATTGATTCAATTTCATCAATCTATTAAATATCAATGGTTAGGGATCTCATGAGATTGAGGTGCATTCCCCTACTAATGTGTATATTTTGTTCCTATGTCAATCACAACCATCATGTTAACTTAACTTGCATGAGCTCTTTTCCATAAAAACACCATCCTATGGCATCATGTTGACATAATTATAAATTTTATTGACTTTCCCACGGGACAAATATTATGACCTACATATGCTTAATTATGTCCCATCCTTTAAGACGATAGGTCACAAGATGAAGTCCTTACTTCGCTACTCCCTTCCTAAACACCAAAATTTGAATCTCATTAGCAAACACTCATATTTTTGTTACTAATATAGTTGGAAATTTAAACCAGGTATTCAAAATTTTACTAGAATTGAGTCTGTGAACCTTTGGTTGTTAAGAAATGCATTGCCTCAACAATTGGAATCTAAATGTTTGATGCATGAGCATAGACTATCTCAGTGAAGTGAAGTCATTTATGACTTCACTAGGTGAAGTCATCCATCGAAATTCAAGTCGATTGATGGAATTTTATAAGTGTATAATGAGAAATTGCAGGCATAATCTTTGTGTGATGCGCAGATCTTAAATGTTGTTTATACACAGTACATACATGGTTGTTGTGAGTTGGATAGGCAGATCGACGGTCGCGGATGGTTTTTCTAAACAACTTACAAGACAAATGGAGGAGATTGACCGTTGGTTTGAGAAACGGTGGAGAGGACATATTCCAACCATATTTGTTGGGAGTTAAAGCACCCATGACAGTGCAATAGAACCCAGGACAGTGGCAATAGAACCCACGACATTGCAATAGAACCCATGGCAATTACTGGGAGTTAAAGAACCCACGACAATGCTATAGAAACCACAGTGCAAAAGAAGCCCTAATGAGGTTGTTATTACATTGTTGAGGTCTGACATGGGGTTAACGTTGCTCATTCCAGACCATTATAAATCAGACCAGACCATTATAAATCATTCCAAACCATGAGGTTAACATTCCAATACCTCGTATACTAAATTAACCTCTATTTTTTTAAACCCACTTACAATTAACCTACATACAGACCGAAGACATTGCAGGAAGCCGTATTCAAGGTGCAGTAAAACCATTAGCAGCCATTGACGACAAATTCCAGACAACCCGTGAAGAGAAATGTCAGAGAACAACGTGAACACCATCAACAAAAATCGCATACACCCATACTGAAGCCGTGGAGCTCTGTCAGAGAAAACGCATGCAACGTCCAATACACAAATCATGTTGAGATATAAAAATGGTTGTCTGTGAGTGCAGACGATTCCAAGCGTTGACATAAAAATCTAACCTCAATCTATTTATAACATTGTCATTTTGCATCTGAACGTGCAGTGTGCAAAAAGACTTTACAATGTCAAGAATGTTGAAAATCAATTAGTTGTATCAATAATAATTTCATTGAATTGTAAAGATAAAGATATATTTTGGATTGTTTTGTGGTTGTAAATCACCTAAAATATGTCAACTCAATAATAAAAGTAAAAAAAATTCCCAACTTTGACATTAATAAAATGTATGATAATTCAATCTTAGAATCCAATATTTAATTTTGTAGGAAACCCCAAGCATGCCCAACAGATTCCCTAGATAAAATATAGTGAATATTATATAAAATATTTATTATAGTGAATATTGTAGATTGAAATCCAAAACCAAAGACCTAATATATTTTTTCTATATGAAACCCAATGTAGTGCAAGTCTAGATGAATTTCTAGATAAAATGTTACTTATAGTTATTTAAGGCTGCATGTTATTTCCTTTATTTAAAGACTTTGTAATTGCAACATCATCATCTCATGATGATGATGTTGATGATGTTGCTAATGATGATGAAAATAATGATGACGACGACTATGATGATGAAGATGGTGATCATTATGTTGATGTCATATGAAATGTTGATGATGATGACGACGATGATGAGGCCATTTCATGACAAAAAACTCGTAAAAACCAGCCGAAAAAAGATTAAAAAGTCCTCTATTTAGACAACTAAACAACTCATATTTCTATATGGGTGTAAGTCACTTACCACCTCGTGAAGTGGGTGACGGCATATATGATAAGGAGTAAGCTATCTACCCGACCATTTGCACCGGGGTCCACTTTACTCCGTCTAGTAATAGATTACTCCGTTATCTTTCTATGACAGTGAGACCAAGAACAACAGATTCTGTTTCTTTTCTTACATTTTCATTGCAGATCAATTCTACAACAAACTATTATTACACTCTGGTATAATGCAATAATGAAGAATACTAATTTACCAAATCAAATTGAATCCACTGAGTGAACCAATCTAAAATTGTGTTCTAAAAACTTGTAATTTGAAATTCAATTGTTATGGATTTGATAAGGCCAATGTTATGTGTATATGCTAGTTTAAAACTTTAACCTCCGTGATCATGAAGGATAAAGAATCCAAGGTTTAAACCTCGATCGGGTTCCGTAAAACAAACACAGGAGTTGATTAATTGTTACAAGGAAATTGGTAAAAGGTTCCGAGTTTTAGTTTCCAGTTGTTTTCATGGAGTTGAATAAAATTATACAGTTTTAAACATATATTTGCAATTTTCATAAAAATTCCAATCAAAACTTATAATTTTAAACTTGCACTTAAAATAGGTGTTGAAATCGGTTGTTCTTGATCTCACCGGGTAACGGAGTAAGATATCACCCAACTGTGTCAAGTAGGCCGTAGTGCAAATGGTCGGGTAGATAACTTACTCCTATATGATAATCCAAATATGATGTATGCATCAATGTGGGTGTCTACGAGTATTCCTTGAATAGTCAAATAGTTCTTTTCGTGAAGGTGCGAGAGAAGGAGAAGGGCCGTATAGAACACTCAACAAAGAAACAATAACATGCCCAACTTGTGATTGGCTCTTATCATGGGAGCGTTGATTTTAATTACTCATATGTTATATTAAATTGATAATTAAAGATTAGAATGTGTGAATAATACTCTAAATTTATTAATTTTATATATTAAATTAAGAATTAAACATAATTAAATTGAAAGTTGAAAATTGTAAAATTGTAAGTTGTGAATGGCATCATTCAATTTATAAAAATAAATATTATAACATTGTTGTAAATGGCATCTTGGATGCATTCAATTTGAATAAATATTTAGAAGTTAAACATCTCGAAGTTTGAATAAGTTGTGAATGACATCTTGTAATGATAGCGATGACTTTAATTACTTATATAAATTTAGTATCATAAATTGATATTTTAGGTTTATTAAATTTGAGGTGATAACAAATGAATAGTTATATGATAGAATTGTTGTTTAATATAATTTAGTATCATAAATTGATATTTAAATGATATTTTAGGTTTATTAAATTTGAGGTGATAACAAATGAATAGTTATATGATAGAATTCTCGTTTAATATATTTAATTGATAGTTAAGTATTTATTATTTTTATCATTAAAATAAACATACAAATTGCGAATGCCAATTTCCTAACGTCATGGTTTGTTTCAAATAAATAAAATATTAAAATAAAAAATTGTGAATTATTAACCATATAGGAATATACATATACCACCACTTTTCCATGTTTTTTATATTCATAATAAACCATGATGTTTATTTATTATTTTTAGCATTAAAATAAACATACAAAATGAAATGCCAATTTCCTAACATCATAGTTTGTTTCAAATAAATAAAATATTATAATAAAAAAATTGTGAATTATTAACCATAGAGGAATATGCATATACTACCACTCTTCCATGCTCTTTATATTCATATTATGCTGTAAATTATTCATATATTAATTTCTAAGTAGACAAGAGTCTTAGTTAATACAATGAACAATGTTACCATTAGATCCACTCTTCCAAGTGATTGCTTATATTATTTACTTGCATGGAAATTATGAGTAATATGGTAATCTATATTGTTTATTTCTACAAAAATCATGAGTAACATAGCCTCAAGAGTTAGCTCAATTGGTCAAGCACCCATCGCTTAAGCACCTTCGCTATATGAGGTTGTGGGTTTAAATCTCTTCGACGCTCTTGGGGTTAGGATTATTTTAAGCTGAAAGGTGTGAGACCCCTTCGGGTGGGCCCGCCTAGACCTCTTCCATGGATGTAACTAGGGTCAAACCGAAGTGAACCACATGGAAAAAAAAAGAAAATTAGGAGTATCACGGTAATCTATATTGTAAAGGAAGAGAAAAATATTTATTTAGGGTAGTTCAAGAGCCAGATGTTTTTGTGTAACACTTTAATAAGGTTTCATAATTAAATTTCATTGATTCCATTGAGGTTACCAACCAAAATTTTAGTTGGTGGATTTTATTGTCCTCCATTCATAAAAACAAGGAAGAGGGGATAAATATATAGATATACTAATTGATTGAAAGACAATGGAATAACTTGAGTGGTTGAGTGTTTTAAACTTCACATAAGAGGTATCAGTGTTGTTCCCTTGTGCTGGTTTCCTCTATTGCATGCCTCAGTCAAGGTCTTTATTAATGGTTTTCCACACACACACACACACATATAACATAAACCTTCTCGAGAAATAAGTGACCACATACTCTTGGAAGCTAGTGCCTTACAAAAATCATGGATATTTTTCAAACCCCACACATTGGTGACCTTAATCTTAGCTATAATTTTCCAATTAACTAAAGTTCTACCAATTTCTTCATTAATCTCTCTCTCTCTCTATATATCTAACTAACTAACTAACTAACTAACTATACATATATATATATATCCCCTTCTCTTCATTGAAAATTTTATCCTTCATTGTGTGCACCTTTAATCTTTTTACATGGTCTCTAGCGACCCCAATGTTGGAGCTACCCTTCCTTTTACAACTCTACCCAACAAGAGAGTAGAGTTTTTCGTACAATATCTACCTAATCTTTCTTTCTTGTTGGAGTGATAATTACAATAGAAACCCTTCTTTCCCTAATACCAAAATGTAAAAGGATGAAATGCACACCCTACTTGCATATCCAAACCCACACATGTCAGCTCACTTAAAGGGTATGAAAACACAGAATTCCAACACTTACAAAAGGGGACAACACAAGCACATGTATGTAATCATACAACTAAAAATAAACAAATTCGCTTCTTTTTATTAATCTAGAAATGAATATTTCCAAATGCATGTGACCTCAATGAGGATTGTTGTTGCAACAGTTACAACAACACAAGACCAATCCTTTCCTGCTATATGTCCTAAAAACACCAAACCTCTAGTGTAAAAGAAATTCCTATTGATGTAAGTCTCAACCCATGCTTACATCAACTACACAAAAATGTCTTCCCAATGTTCTTTGTTTGGAAGCAGAATAGACCTATAGGCTATTCTACTTTACCAAGTAAACTTCTGACCCACTTTTTCTCAAGCTCCCTAGTCTTATTTCACTTCTTCACAAGAAGCAAGTTGATTCACTTTCTTTTTTCTTCTTCTACAATTTATACCCAACACTATGCTATAACTGCACTTCTTACTTTTTGAGAAGTGGATCTACCCAACTGACTCTGATGGAACCAAATTCTTTCTTCCTCTTTTTCTTATTATATATAAGGATTTATTTTCTATAGTCTCTCAATATTTTGTGATAGCTTCTTTTCCATCAGCTTTGGTTCATCTCTCTTCTATATTAATCCTCTATTGCAACCAACTCTCCATCTATTCTCTTAAAATAATGAGAAACTATCCTTTCTTATCCTCCTCCATCTTCTCTCATCCGTGTCCAATCATCCACTTGTTTTCATGGAAAATACCTACATTGAACATGTTTGATTCTCCCGTGTCATGTTATGGATGATATTTAGTAGGAAAGTCACCATTGATTGAAATCAAAAGAGGAGTATTTGGGTGATTTGTGATCGTATGAATAATAGTTCACATATTTACTTGGTACAAAATAGTTTTCATATTTTAAATGTGTATCTTGTTTTCTACAAGCAAAGACCGTTACCTTTGTGGGCCTTTTGAACAAAAAAAACTCGTCATCACTATGATCATGTGTTCTATGTTACCAACAATACTTCCTATTTTATTTTCTATTTTTTATTGTCTAATTGGTCTCACAAAATTATGTTGTAGAGAAGCAAAATAATTTTGCATTCAAAGGCGAGTTGGAGAAATTCACTAGTTTGTTTGGAAGTTCCTTTTGTATCTTGGCATCAATATTGAATGAAATTTGAAAACCAAGTTCCATTGAAATAACATTGAACAATTTCAATTCTTCTGATTATTGGTGAGTTAACAAGGAATTTAAGACATGGAGTCTCATTCTCATTTTGATCTTATATTTCTAGCTTGATTTCCAAGAAGGAGCCATTGCGTCATGAATTCTTCTTGGTATCCCATCGGGTATAGCCTTCCTTGCATCACTTGCTTGAATCATACCTATGGGAGGAAAAATTGATTTGGATTGATGCAATAGATGAATCTTCCACCATTTTAAGTCCTGATCACCCATGTCAACTTCAACAAACATAATATTGTGTGCATTATTTAACACTTGCATTTCAAAGTAGGACCCCAAACTTCTTGATCGAGCATCCAATCTTTCATCACAAATGGTGACATTTAAATTTAATTTAAATGTTGGTTATTACATTGACCTCACATTTAAATAGGATGCAAGAATCATATATTAAAATGAAACGACTAAATTTTGGTGTAAACAGGTAGAATTTAGGTTTAAAAGATCTATAAAGGATGTCTCAGACTAGCTCACAATTGGATAAAATCCTAGCCACAAATTCAAAAAAGTCTTAAAATTTTCATGCATGCATTTAATGTGACTCATAATAAACCTAAGAACACTAAGAATATGGTTCCAACATTTATGAGAAAGATCCTTTTGAAAACTCATAGATGTTTGTTACAAATTAACACCTAAAATCATTCATCTTGATCGAGAGTAATTCGTGAGAGAAATTTAGGGTTCATTTCTTTATTTAATTACAAATTAATAAGAGGTAGTTACTGAATTAACCCTAGATAATGGGGATACTTAAAAAAACTTAGGTCCCCAAGCCCAACCAATCATAATCGTCCTTTATTCACTTCAATTGTACTAGCTACAGTACCTAACACATGAGTTTCTATTGCATAAACTGAGCAAGTGAAAACTGAGAAGGGGTCTCAAATTCTTGAGACAAATGTCTACTTGAAGTCATTTTGCGTAAAAAATAATTCTCATAGAGAGAAACCTAGACAAAAAAATAATTTGCAACCTTGATCCACGCAAAATAGTGTTCAAAGCATTACTGCTTATTTGTGCATGGAGAATTTTTTTCATGGGTTTACCCCACAACTATTTATTCAATGTGGTTTAATATGATTCATTTCATAGGGAAAGTATGATCTTATTATTAACACCGAAGGATTAATTTCCATTTGTGAATTTAATGGATCTCTAGGTATGAGGTTTTTTTTTTAAAAGTAGGACGGAACCTTTTCTATTACTGCTAAAGCTGAGAAGAAATATTTACATACTCCTAACCCCTAAAACATGGGGTCAGGCAATGTTCCTGCAACCAGAACAGGAAAGTGAACAAAATGGCCCAGAGAGAATGGCGCAAGAGAATGAGAGAAGCCCAACCTTTCATATTGAACGCTTGTTCATGTTTACAAGCTAAAAACGTAGAATAGTAAGAAAACATAACAAGAAAAGAATAATGAATAGGACAGGAGAAAATCTAGCACTTGCAAGGAAGATTTTGCCTCCTTCGAGGCATTGTTGATGGCACCCACTGCCCCCTTCCTAACGTCTACTTGGCTAGCTTCCACAGCTTCTTTATCAACATTTATCTTCCCACGATGGAAGGGGGGCTCGGATAGCCTCAGTAAGCTTTGCATGTGGATGAGGTTGCTCTCAACATCCTCTTTGAAGGTACCCACATTGATGCGCATCAAATCCACATAGCTATCTCTCTCATTCATGGAGCAAGAGAGAATAAACTTGAGTCTCCAATAGTTCAATATCACCACATCTCTTCCTAGCTTCAGTATAAATTCCCCATATATTTCATTCTCCATCGACGCAATGGAGTGTTGGATATGCTCCTACGTCTCTTCATTGAAGATATTTTGCCTCTCTTCCTCTTCATTTCCTCCTTAAGGAGCAGCCATGCTTAACTGTAAACCCAACTTCCTAGAGCAATGACCTTTCATGCACGGTAATCTCTTCCTCCTCCTTCGCTTGCACTTCCTCACCTTAACACGCAGGAGCATTCTTACCCTGGATTTGTTCAAGACGACATAATAGTGCTTCTCCCAAACACTCTGAAAAATCCCAAGTGCAATGCTCTCCCTTAGCTACTTGCATAAATAATAGCTCGAAACCCAACAGGATAAACCTGCAATGCAAATCCAAGTACGCATTGTCGCTGTGGGTGGATTTCCTGAGGATATGCTTAGGGATTGACTCGCTTGCTTGATCTCCTCTAAATCCATCACATGAAGTGAAATCTGGTCATGCCGCTCTGTGTCCTCCTCGTAGGTTTTAAACCTCCCCGCCATCCCTGCGATACACACATCTGTACTATGCATGCAAGCGGACATGATGTGGGTCTGTCCCCTCTTGCTGGCCACCTGTCACCTCAACCACTGCCACATGAGCCTCCATATCATGGTTAGTCTCTGTTATCTGAACCTCCATCTCATTGTTGGCCGCCACTTGGATATCCTGCAGACCACCCGCATCCAGGTAGGTATGAGTTTAAACTTATCAACATAATGTCCATATTTTGATGAATGCTTGTCTTCATGGTCAATTGTTGTGTGTTTTGATGTCAATTTTTAACATGGTATCAAAGTAGAGATTGCTCCTACAAGTTTAATATGGTTAATACATGCATGCATGCATGTGTGTGAGAGAAATGAATCTTTTTTATATGAATGATTTGTATTCCAGATTGAAAAGACTTATTTTCTATAGAACAACAAAGGAATATTGCACTTACTAAAAGCTCCATTTTCACTTTCTTTTCCCCTATTATCACATCCATTGATGTAAGCAAATGGAAGGTCAAGGACCGAAGGACATCAGACACTAGATTAATGAATCATTGGATCTCACTCCACCCCACTATAGGATTAACTAACGTCCAAAAGAATATTGAGGAGCTCCAGTGCTAACTCCCAAGGAAAACCCACTAAACCACTAGACAAACTAGCTCCAAGAGGTCCCAGGGACAAACTCACTCTACATTGAGCACTTCTCTCCAAGTCCACCTAAATTTTATGGTAAAAAACAAAAAAGAAAAATGTGTCAACACATGAACTAGGGAATATTGTATATTTATGAGATGAAGTTACTATATTCACCATAAAGTAATACTCACTACGTTATATATACTCTTTTGATTGGCTAAGACTACTGATCCAAATTTCATTTGATTTAATGGTGGCATCATCATCATCATTATGATGCCAATTTCAGTGCACATGTGTTGCATTCACAATTCTAAGTTCACCATATCTGCAACTTATTTCACGAAATACAAACTACTGAACCCATGAGGTTTAACTCAATTAGTTTGTGTGGGGCTGTCGCGATCAAATATTGTGTCCAAATATTAACATGGGGAGGGTTTAAGGGTGGGATCCTCTTATTTGGGCTTTCACTTCCCTAAAAGGTGTCCATGAATCATAAATATAAATATCCTTGTAGAACGTAGTGGAAAAATCCTACTTGTGGGTAGGTTGTTCTTCTGTCTAACATTGGAGATGGCCTTATCCTTGGTTGGAAAAAAATACTAACCACTAACTTTTGGATCAACAAACCTATAGTTAAAATGAAATCCTCAAGCTCATCTTTAAAAGTCCAAAGAATGGGCCTACAAGAATAAAAAACCAATAGCTTACTGTAATGCCTATAATACAAAAGAAATATGATCAGGAGCTCTTGAATCTCAATTTGAAAATTTCTATTTTATTTCCAAGTATTTTCAGATTTGCAAATGAATAGGACCCAAAAAAACATGAATGTACTAGGATGACTTGAAGATAATTCAACTCTCTCTTCATACTTAGTGTCAGTCTATTTGAAGCATTAAAAACTAAATTATTTCCTTCCAATATGGAAGGTGACAAGATTAGCCTATTGAAATAATTTAAACTATCACTGGAACAACTTTCCTGGCAAGGACACCAAGATGGGGTTTTCCTTCTAATAGTTCCAAGCTTACAACACCACCTATTGAAATGTGTCTCATCTTCTTAGCCACACTTAATTTCTCCAGGACCACAACGTAATCACCTCCAGTGATGATTGTGGTCACAACCTCCCCTTTTAGCTCTGTGAGCTTCTTTGCAATTTACTGCATTAAAAAATACATGTCTAAGATAATAATATTTCAATCCATTTGTATTCCCTAAAACAAAAGAAGCTATATGCAATGTCCAAATAAATCAAAGTTCATAAACCTCAATTCCAACAACAATTTATCAAATTCAACACTCCCATGGGGCCATTCCAAATAATAGTTTTAGTCGTGTCCAAAGATTCATTGAATGTCTTGATTGAGTAAGCTCCAATATTAACCCGTCCATCCAATTGTAATATCACTAGTAGGAACAACCTATAAACCACATACAATAGGTAAGGTAAGAATAAACTTGTTGCTACAGTTTAGCTAAGATTTAAGCAAATAAATTGAGTCCTTTAATTAAAGGATTAAGTTCACTTGAAAATCCAAACAAAAGGTCAGTTATTTGTTGCTTTTAAGTTGTGATTGTTTATAATTGGAATTCAAGAAAACATGCCTTGTTATTTTCATCAACAATTTTTTTTTTCTACACTTATTACATACAAATGCAATAAAAGAAAATACCCATATCTTTAGATTTCTGCATGAGGGCCACAACAAGTTCAATATTTCCTTCTTTAACAAGTAAGGATCAAACTTTGAACCCTTAAGCTTAGTATAAAATGAAAATAGGCCTCCTCCAAGGTGGATAATATCAACCTTCTCTAGTAAAGACTTGAGAACTCTAATTTTGTATGACACCTTGGACCCTCCCATTATGGTAGCAAAAGGTCTCTTAGGAATAGACATAACACCTACAAGATAGTCATGTTTTGACAAAATGTCACAATTTTACAATAAGCAACTGGAAGTATTGCACTATTTTTTTTCTTTGGATAAATTCAAAAAGATAAGAGAACCAAAAATGTTAGACCACCATAACACAAACATATATCCAACTATTTTTTGAATTTTTTTTCAAACATAAATTAATCGATGATTTTTTCTGTGATTACTATTGCTTCAATTTTTTCCTGACCCTCACAATTCTTAATTACAATTATTTTATTTATGGTCAAATGTTAGCACATGCATTTTAATACATAAGTACCACAATAAAACCCCAAACCATGATTAAAATAATATAGCTGACAAATTGTAATTATGAATGATGAATAAACACATGATAAAAAATTTAGATAAAAAATACAAACTAATGTAAACAAAAAAAATGGACTATCTATTAGTATATATCGCTGCCTTGGCATAGAATAACAAGGAAGGATTCTAAAGGCAGCAAGTCATTGCCATAAGAACTTGATCACTAGACAATAGTTGAAGTGCATAAGAACAACAAGTCCCTAAAGAGCATAGCTAGTTGACCGAATTAAACTGGTTCACTAACACACTTCATTAAGTCGATTGTTGGAAAGGTTATTGAACTGTGTAATACATGAACCATGAGAATTTATAGTATTAGCCAATGAGTATGGAACTATACTACTTTGTAAAAATCGATGTTTTTTTAGTCTTTCTCTAGAAAAGAAAATATAGATCTCAATATTAATTCCAAAAATATAAAATTTAAATCCAAATGGAGATAAAAGTATATTGTTGTTTAATGATTTTTAATTGTTTTTAATCAATTTTATTGAATTGGAATAGTGTTATATATATATATATATATATATATATATATATATATGTATGTATGTGGATGGTTGGTCAAAAGTATGCCAAAAGATTCGAAAATGATCAATCTATTTTTAGAATTAAACTAAAATTTAGATAATTTAGATACTATCATGTTCCAAAGAATTTATTAAAAAAGTTAACTTAAGAATGAAATCACGGTTAAGGCTCACTGTTATTCAACGATAATTGGAAGTGGTTTATGATTTTTATGTCTAAAATTCTATAAAAGGAATTTTTGGAAAAAATTTATTTTAACTTGCGCATTCATAAACATAAATTTAAATTTTCTAATTTTTAGAATTATAAATTCTAAAAGTAAAGTACGTGTTATTACACCTAAAATATGGATAGTTGTTGCAACGATACTTATTGAACGATAAATGGAATTCGAGAGAAAGTTATGGCTGAGCTCTATGATATGCTACATCACTATTTAAAAAACAGACAAAGTCAACACAAATCCAACTAAATACCAAATTTTATGTATGACTATGATGATAAAATAAAAACGGAACTTGTAAGAAAATATTTCTTCAAATTCGTTATACTCCTTGTTTTGCTATCTCTAGAAACCAAGGGTGGTCGGTAGGCCTGTATGCTAGATTTTCCATTGGTGTGTGATAACGGGTGATGAGAATAAGAAACAATATGCCAGCCATAAATTCTCGATTGGAATTCTTATGGGACAAATTTAACGACTCCATCCATGTCCGCGGAGGAATTGACTCAGGGAAGATTCAAGGTCATGACGTGGATTTACCATTAAGTTAAATTCCTATGACTCACTAAGAAATGAAGTATAATGTTATGTCATAAAAAATCAAGAATAATGTTTCTCATATATGTCATCAGTGACTAATGATAGAGTTAATGAAATATATTTTTGATATATTTATCAGCGTTTTATTACATGTGCTCGTAGGCCCTCTTATAAAATAGCATTTAGTAGATAGGAGTTTAACACTTAGTCTGAGGAGAAGCAGGTGGCTACTAACAGATACAGCTGTAGAGCGCCTAGACTACCTGGAATGCTACTTAACGTAATTTTTTTTAATTTACAATTGTTTCCTTTGGTGATAAATACTACGAAGGAACTAGTCTTCTAGTATGTAAGCGCATCAATATCAAGTTTCTATAGACCCGTGAAAGCTAAAACAATTGGGTAATTTACGCATTGCATTCCTCTGCAAATTAAAGTGAAAAGTCCCTGCAATTTGTTTCATTTTCTTTTCAGGTTCATAAAAATAAATATGTAACCTCTACCAAGTCTGCTACGCCTTCCTCTAAGCCATAAAATTAAAATTTATGTTGACTATGATATATTTGACCTATGATATTCACTTATTCCCCTTACAATCTTAGGGGAATACCATGGAAAAAACCATGATGGAAAAGAAATAATTCTCGCCTAGAGCAACAATTTAGCGAAATCCATTCAGTCCTTGCTACTTACAATTTTACCAAAATCGTCATTTTGTTTCTCAGATTATATAATCTCGCATGTTAAGCACTCCTTTTTGCCGATGGTTCTTAAGAAATTTATTAAATAACGGCTACAACCATCTCCCAAATGGTCATGCTCCTTGAAAGTATTATCTCTTTGAATAATGATATCCAAGTCACCGATTTAAAAAGCTAACCTAAGTCATAAAAGCAAGCGCTATTAAGTTTATTCTTTCCAGTAAAAACCCCGATTATAGACTACTTCCTTTCAAAGAAGAATAATCTCAAACTCTATTTTGAATATGAATTATGATGACATAAGTTGTAGGGAATATTTGGAAACAATTTCAGGGTTCTGCAACTATGCTCCCCTTCTTGTGACCACATTGCCCTCGGTTCTTCTACTTTTGCATGCCTTTTTCTTGTGAGAGTGAATATGCCAAGTGATATGTAACTAGCCATACTTGAAATGGGTGTTTGGTTGAACAATTTCTTAATGACTCCTAGGTAGACCCCTCATCATACTTCCTGCACTTGTGTATCATTTTGCATCATATTTTTTTTTAACAGATCCCACAAAACGCAAGGGCTGGATCTGGATAGCATGCTCCTCACTCACAAATGGTAAGTTCATTTGCAATCTTCTTTTAATATCTGCTAATTTTCTTAACACATTATAAAATCTCATTCTAGATACAATCATTAATTTTTTCATGACTATTTAATCTGTGCAAATCTAAGAATAGAGAGACACAATAAAATGCAAAGGTCCTACTTGTTTTGTGGTTGCAGAGGATAGGAAGGTGTAAGTAAGATAATTTAGTGACTGTTGAGAATAGGAGGGAACCCACCAGTTTAGATTGATAATTTCTCGAATATTTTACATTCAGATGTTCCTTGAAAATATATGAAGATAATAGAGGCAGTAAACAATTAAAACATGTATCCAAAATTTCAACGGTGGGAACATTTTTTTTTAAAATTAGATGCTCGCTTTGCAAATATTTTTGTCACAATTACTATCCATAGAATAGAGCTATCGACTATGGATTTTTAGAAATTGATCAGGAAATGAAAATAAAATGTATGCATGAATTTAAAACCTGTAACCAAAACTTCAACGGTGAGAACAATTTTTTTTGAAATTAGATGCTCCCTTTGTAAATATTTTTGGCACAATTACTAACCAGAGAATATAACTATTGACTATGGTTTTCCTTAAATTGGGAAACAAAAATAAAATGTATGCATGAATTATAAATATCTAGTGAACTTTTAGATACACCTCACCTACGATGCCTGTTTGCTTTTACCTATGATGTAGGTTTTCTTTTTGATGCGGAAAGATATTTGTATTGGCACATTCATTTTGCTTTCACCTATGATGCAGGTTTCCCCCTCAGAAAATCCTTCTGTAGCTCTTTCTCCAAACTAATGTTGGAGATGAAGAAGAGCATGAGTTCTTATGATGGACACCTCAATATTGAACTGTAATGAACTATGGCAGTGTGTTAAACCATAGTGGTGGAGTGACAAAAAACATGGAAACTGCCACCATAAGACCACAATGACCTGTACGTTTAACTTAAAGCCAAGATAATGTAACTTAAAGCCAAGAAAGCTATATCATATCCAAGAGTAATATTTAATGTTGAAGAAGTAATGCTATCGTTAGACTTAACATTAAATCACCTTCCAACATGTTTCCCATATGTATCTGAATTTCGATATGTTATCCAATGTTTTGAGCATGATATTTGATTAAATTGCCGTGGGATTTTCCCTCGCCTCAATCTGAGGCCAAATAAGACCTCCAAGTTGATGATTGGGGGAAAAATGATGTTGTAAGAGGACCAAGTTGATGATTGAAGGACAAGACAGGGTTGTAAAAGGTTTAAGTTTATCATTGGTCAACAAAACAGTGTCTTGAATACTTAGAAAAATAAATGCACAAATTTCTATGCAAATTAATAGAAACAATGACAAGTCGCTTCATAGAGTCCCTGCCATCCTGAAAGACATATACTAATAAGATAAATACCAATCAATTCAATGGTACATTAAAAATTTAATAGTCCTTGCAAGTTATAAATTACATGTCGCTATCTATTTAAAGTAGCTTTCTAAGTAAAGGATGAAACTGATTATGTGTATATGCATGACTAAATATTTATATGCTTGTGCACCTATATATCCAACGATTGGGTCGTTTCATGTGCCAATCTTAAGTCGTTACCTGATGTGTAAACATGTAGTGACCTAATTGACTTAATCTTTTGCTGAGTAGAGAATAAACTACATTGGGGTCTGAACTCATAAAGCTGGTCCTACAAATGACATTCGAAGGTGTTGTTATCTTATTGTGCTCATATAACTTATACTCAACAATTTTTAGTCTTCCATGTATTTGTTTATTTCGAATGTATATGTTTCTTCATTGCGCTTCCTTGCCTCTCAGTCATTAGTATTCATATTATTATTTTTAAATTTTATTTATGTTACTTAAATTTTATATAACCTATAAAGAATGAGAATTGTATATATTTTTTAAAATTTGTACATTTTTTTATGAATTTTCAGTTGGTAGGAATTTAGCTTATTGATATAATTTTTGCAAAAGAAAACTAGTTGTTATACTTAGTTTTACGTTCTCTTTAATCTTGTGCAAATTTCCATCTTAGAATATTTAATTTCCATAAGGCAATTTGATGATGCTTGAGATGGCATAAAGGTTAGATTTTGTAAAGTGCTGTGAAATTCTATGTTTTTTACCCATGCCTACTGTTAGGGAAATGATGTATTTCGTTTAATCTTGGACCTTAGTTTTGCATCTTCATTTTTCATACTATCCTATGTGTATGGTCAAACAAGGGGGACCTATGGCCTACAAAAGGATTTTGGGGGAGTGCATAATGAGTTTTCCATTGTTGGGGTCCTCATGGGTGGACGATGAACTTGAATTTAATTGGAAAAAGTTATATTGATGGAATCTGTAATACCCTTTTGGTAAGCTCCGATTATATGTCATTTGTAATTGTTTATTTTTCTGACATAATGTAACATACCAAAAACTGGATAATAAATATTTATTGTTTATTTCAGCTAAGCATTCTGTTAAAAATTTATTGCAAAATTTATGACCAAGTGGATCAAGGATGACTGTAATTGAAGAATTATTTATTTTATTAATTAATAAAATAAGGCACCTATTCAAGGGAGACTAGTAAATGAGTGCTCACTTCCCACTAGGAGGAAGGAACAACTGTAAAAGGATGGTTGGCAAGTGGCAGCACTGACATTCACTTTCTAGCTATTGTAGGAGCACAATCTCTAAAAAAATGGTCATGTTCCCCAAGAGACGGAACTAAGTTGTCTGGCTCATTAAATTCCAAAACTGACCCCAATACCTAGGCAATCTTATATAAACCATCAAATTGAGAAGGAGACTCACTACTCATTCTGATTTTTTGAGGGAATGAACTTTATGATTGCTTCAAACTGAGAATTTAGGCACATAAAGAATTTGATGAGGGGATAGCTATAGTGAATTGCTGAGTTAAGCCTACTAGTAAGTGCTAAGTGGCAAAAGCTTGCTATGTAACAGAGATCTCCGTCCTAGTGGTGTAGTGAGTAAGATCGGGGGTCATAAGCAAGTGATTTGGCTGCTTCAAGAAAAGGTTGGGTGGAATAGCCTCCCTTGGGTGTTAGTCTCTCCTCTACAACATAATCAGGTTCCAATCATGTAATCGTAAACATTATTTATTTTTGTTCAATAAATCAAAGTTATTTTCCAAGAATGATTATACGAATTAGTATTTGCATGGAATCTAGTTGATAAATAAATTTGAATGTAAATTATCCCCTGTATTTTTCCTCTCACTGAAGTGACGTACTCTAGTACAGGAAGATATGAATCTTATGTATGATTAGTAATAACATAATGAATAGATTAAGTTTGTAGTTTTCTTATTTCAGAGAATAAAAGTATTGGGTAAACTATTTATATTTTACTGTAAGTCAAATGGATTTGGTACTAGTTTAGATACATGCATATCAGATACACATCTAGAGTTAACAACTGAATCTTTTCTTACTATTGTAAGTTTAGAATCTAGCCTACAAATTACAGGATCATATCTCTTACATAATTAATTTCTTTCCAAAACCCTTGATTGTTTTCCTAAACATTTGTCATAAAATAGTTAGATCTAAATACATGTCTAATTTTTTTATTTACTTTAATTTTTGTAACATAACAAAAACCGGAAAATAAATATTTTTTATTTATTTCAGCAAAACATTATGTTAAAACTTTATTGTAAAATTTATGACCAAGTGGGTCAAGGATGACTGTAATTGAAGAATTATTTATTTTCTTTATTAACTTGTTCATTATTTATAACATGCACAACAAAGATTTTACTGCCTTTCCTTACATCCTTTTTCATCTATAAGGATGAAATTTGTCTAACAAGTATCTTCCTAGGAATTCCTATAACAATAGTTCTTTCTCCTTCCTTATTTAAACAAGTAAAAGTCTTTTGGAAGCAATTTAAGGTTACGTGATGTTTCTCAAGCCAATCCATTCCTATGATAATATTGTAAGATCCTAAAGGTAACACATTTAATTTTACCCGAGTTTCAAATTGATTCATCATCAAATTACAAATTTCAACATAGTTTACAACCTTTCGTTTAGTTCCAGTGGCTAGCTGGACTAGCCATGATTTATCAAAATTTTTAAAGGTAATTTACAATTTTCCACTATGCTAGGAGATATATAACTTATACTAGCTCCTGGATCAATTAAAATGGGAACAGAGAAATTTTGGATCATACCTTGCACTTCTACTACAAAGGTATGGTGATCTTCCTGTCGATTTTCTAGCGCTGCATTGATCCTATGTATCTCATTGGATACATCCCCAATAGTTTCTTCTTCCTGTACAATGTGTATGTTGCTGGTATTTCCCTCCCGGTTTTGACAGTACTTGGCATAGTGTGGGCCTTGGCATTCCCAACATTTAACATGTTCTAGTTGTTTAGTATTTCTGACAAAGTTGTTAGATAACTCCCTTCCCTTTGATGATGCAGTATTCTGAGGTACCTTGTTCTTAAAATCAGTTTTATGGTAGTTATTTTTGGAGATGTTCTGGGTCTTGCTTCCAAAACTCTTGTTTTACTTGAATCCTCTTCTTCTTTGATCAAACTGACTAGTTTTTTTAGCCTTCCAAATTGGTAGAATCTCCCTTTTCTTTCTATGTAGAATTTTTCTTTTCTCATGGATTCCTCCAAGGTTTTCGGATTGTCAAACTCAATCCTATCCCTGAAACTAGTATGTAAACAACTTAAAAAGCATTGAATCTTTGGTTTTTCATCTCTTATGTATGGTACGTATCTCAGTAGACTTAAGAACTTGCTGCTCAATTCTTTCATGGACATGGGACCTAATTTTAGGTCATAAAACTACTTGCATCCATCCTTGTAATACTATTCAGACAAAAACTTTCTCTTGAAGTGCTTCTTAAAGACTCTCAAAGTCAAGTAATTCTCTTTTAGATTCTTGAACCTGTTTATATAATGCCACCATATGTCTGCTTTTTCGGTCAAATTATAAATAGCCATTCTAGCCTTTAATTTGTAAGAGTAATTGTAAATTTGGAAGTACTTCTTCATGCCTGATAGCCAAGCTTCCGCTTCTTCTCCTTTCTATGCTTCCCCATTGAAAGTAGGAGGTTTTATTTTCTTGAACTCTCCTGAAATCTCTTTGTGGGGTTTATACTTCCTCCTCCTATGTTTTTGATCACCTTCATTGCTGTCACTTATGTATCTTTGTCTTTCTCTACGTGACCTTGGTTTAATTTCTGAGGAAGTTTCACTATTAGAATACATTTCCCGTTTTCCCTTATGTTGTCTCAAAATCAGTTTCAAAAGCACTTATTTTATCCTTTTATTGGTTATTCATTCTATCCAGTAGATATTCATTTAGATCCAATTTTTTTATTATTATCTTGTTTCATAGTTTGAAGTTCATCCCTCAACTCTTTGATTGTTTGTAGTAATTCTGGATTATTAAAACCTACATAAATGTTGTCAAGGTTATTATGTTGAGGTCTATTCTCAATAGATGCTTCAACATTCTCCATTTCTGCAAGACATGTTTTATATTTCTGAATAGAAATAAATACAAAAGTTAAAATTANTATATATATATATATATTAACTGTAGGTAGTTATATATTTTCTTGGACAACTAATTTAAAACTTACACTACTTGTAACTTAATCACGTCCTTAAATCAAAATACGAAGTTAACAACATGTACTGCATATCCTAAACATCTCATGATTGAGTTCTTGTACTAACTTGTCTAGGCTTTACAACCACTCTGTTTGGTATTATGTGGTGATTGTGACTTAATTGAAAAGGGATACATGTTTAACTTCTTTCAATCTTGCTTAAGAGTTATTCAAAAGGGGAAGATTTCATGATCTTACTTAGTCGAGAACACTAAAGCATGAACTTAATTTTTGTTGTGCAGGTGGTGGGGGTTGTCTTAAGGAGGAATCATCCCCTATGGTGACTAGGTAAAAATATTAGTGGCACACCCAAAACCTTGACATGGTTTGTCACTTTAATCTAAGTGCTTGAAAGAGAGAAACAAAAATATATCAAAATCATACTTTAGGCCTTGTCATAAGCACCAAAATAAGGAGGAAGCAACAAGACTAATAATTAAGAACCTTTGGACATATGTTGACTAAAGGAAAATTTTGGTTGGCCTCGGAGCCCATCAAAGATGCACAGGATAAATGCAGCGCCGAAAAACCGACAGGCACATCACCAGACCTCTATGGTAGAAGTGCAAGGTATGATCCAAAATTTCTCTGCTTCCATTTTAATTGATCCATGAGCTAGTCTAAGTTATATATCTCCTAGTATAGTGGAAAATTATAAATTACCTTTAAAAAAGTTTGATAAATTATGGCTAGTCCAGCTAACCACCGGAACTAAATGAAAGGTAGTAAACTATGTTGAAAGTTGTAATTTTGATGATGAATCGGTTTGAAACTCGGCTAAAATTAAATGTGTTACCTTTAGGATCTTACGATATTCTCATAGGAATGGATTGGCTTGAAAAACACCAAGTAATATTAAATTTCTTCCAAAATACTTTTACTTGTTTAAATAAGGAAGGAGAAAGAACTACTATTATAGGAATTCCTAGGAAGATATCTGTTAGACAAATTTCAGCCTTACAGATTAAAAAGGCTGTAAGGAAATGTTGTAAAGTATTTGTTGTGCATGTTATAAATAATGAAGAATTTAATAAAGAAAATAAAGCAGGATTTGAGGATATCTCAATCTTGCGATATTACATGGATGTATTCCCCAAACAAATTCCAGGGTTTCCTCCTAAATGGGATATGGACTTTACAATTGAATTAATACTCAGAGCGGTACCTAATTCGAAAGATTCCTATCGAATCAACATCTTGGATCTCAATGAACTTAAATTACAATTGCAAGAGTTAATAGATAAACATTATATAAGACCAAGTGTATCCCCTTGGGGAGCACCGATCCTTTTTGTTAAAAAGAAAAACATTACTCTACGTTTATGCATAGACTACCGTCAACTTAATAAAATGACGATTAAAAATAGATATCCTCTGCCCTGCATTGACAATATATTCGATCAAATACATGGAGCGATGATATTCTCTAAAATCAACTTAAGGTCCGGTTATCACCAAGTTAGAATTAAAGATGAAGACATCTTTAAAACTGCTTTTCAGACGAGGTACGTGCATTATGAATTCATAGTTATGCCCTTCAGGCTAACCAATTCACCGACAACCTTTATGTGCTTAACGAATAGTGTTATAAGTAAGTATTTAGACAAATTTTTAGTCGTATTTTTAGACGACATATTAATTTATTCTAAGACAAAAGAAGAACATGATGAACACTTAAAAATAATTTTGCAAGTGTTAAGGGAACATCAGCTATACATTAAGTTCAACAAATGTGATTTTTATAAGGATAAAATACAATATTTAGGGCACGTGATATCCGAAGAAGGGATATCAGTGGACCCAAGTAAAATAAAAGATATTATCGACTGGCATGTTCCTAAGGATGTAACTGATGTACGATCCTTTATGGGGATAATAGGGTACTACATAAAATTTATTAAAGGGTTTTCAAGAATTGTGAACCCTATAAATTCATTACAGAAAAAGGGCAAGAAATTTATTTGGGATCAGAAATGTGAAGACAATTTTAATAAACTAAAAACATTGTTAACTACTGCACCCATCTTGAAAATAGCATACTCAAACAAAGACTTCGTCATATGCACTGATGCATGCAATGAAGGCTTGGGTGGGATGCTGGCACAAGAAGGTCATGCAATTGTATATGAATCCAGAAAATTAAAGACTTGTGAAAAAAATTATGCAACCTATGATTTAGAATTGGCTGCAATAATTCATGCTTTAAAAATGTGGCGTCATCACTTAATAGGTACAATATTTTTGCTAATGTTTGATAATATAAGTCTAAAATTTTTGTTTGATTAGCAAAATCTGAACACAAGGCAAGCTAGATGGCTAGCTTGCCTTAGCGAGTATGATTTTGAAATCAAACATATTAAAGAAAAAGAAAATAAGGTGGTCGATGCTTTGAGCAAGAATGTTGTAACAAGTTTTATAGCTACCATTAGCAGCTACAAAACTGATCTGGAAGATAAATTGAAAGAAGGAACAAGGAAGGATCCAGAATACCAGATTTTAAAAGCAAACTTAACTCAGAATACATCTGAAAATGTAATTACAGATTATGGTTTTAATGAACAATGATTAATACTATTTAAAAACAGGCTTTATGTACCAAATGTATTAGAAGTTAAGCTGTTGATTTTGAATGAAATTCATAAAAGTCCTTACTCTGGACATCTAGGGTATCAGAAAATGATAAATATGTTAAGAAATGAGTACTTTTGGCCTAACATGAAGAATAAGGTTGCTGAATTTTTAGCTAGGTGTATTGAGTGTTAGCAAGTTAAGGTTGAACATCAACACCTAACAGGCCTACTACAGCCATTTCCAATACCAAATTCGAAGTGGGAAGTCATTAGTATTGACTTTATAACTGGTTTACCTAAAAACCAGAAACATAATGATTCCATAATGGTGGTTGTAGATAATTTAAGTAAAGAAAAACACTTTATTCTTGTTAAAATAACTCATACAACTACGAATATTGTTGATATTTTTATGAAAGAATTTTTTTGTGTGCACGGAATACCAAAGGTAATTATTCCCGACTGAGATCCTAAATTTATTGGTAATTTTTGGAAAACTTTATTTAAAGGATTATACACTATATTAAATTTTAGTAGTGCTTATCATCCGCAAATGAATGGACAAACAAAAAGAGTTAATCATGTACTAGATGATATGCTACTAGTGTATGTTATTGATTATCCCAATAAATGGGAAGACTATTTGCATTTAGTTGAATTTGCTTAGAATAACCATTATCATGCCTCAACAAAGCTTATTCCTTTTGAAATATTATATGGTAGAAAGTGTAACACTCCAATCACATGGAGTAATCCAATAGATCGATTGATGCTAGGACCTGACATGTTAAAAGAATTGGAACTAATAGTGAAACAGGTACAAGTCAATTTGAAAACTGCTCAAGACAGCCAGAGGAGTCATGTTGATCTTAAAAGAACACCTAAGGAGTTCCAAGTCGGCGAGCATGTGTTTGTTAAGGTTAAACCCAGAAAAATCTCTTTTAAATTAGGGAGCTGTGCTAAATTAGCACTCAGGTATTGTAGATCATTTGAGATATTGGCAAGAGTGGGTCTGGTGGCTTATAAACTAGCTTTACCACCTAATCTTATAATACACAATGTTTTTCACATTTCTATTTTTAAAAAAGTATATACATGATGCTACTAATGTGATTGACCGGAATTTGATTCAGGTAGAACCAGAAGGATATTTTTTGTTGGAACTAGATTGTATTCTCGATAGGATAGAAAATTTTCTCCGGAATAGCACCATTGGATAGGTAAGGTGCAGTGGAAACACCTTAGTTCAGATGAAGCGACTTGGGAACTGGAGAGCGATATGCGGGTGGAATATCCATCTCTGTTCAAAGAAGACTTAGAATAACTTAAGCAACATCGAGGACGATGTTGATCTTAAGAGGGGGTGTTTGTAACATACCTAAAATTGGAAAATAAATATTTATTATTTATTTCAGCAAACAATTATGTTAAAACTTTATTGTAAAATTTATGACCAAGTGGGTCAAGGATGGCTGTAATTGAAGAATTATTTAGTTTATTAATTAATAAAACGAGACACCTATTCAGGGGAGACTCTTAAATGATTGGTCACTGACCACTAGGAGGAAAGAACATCTGTAAAATGCTGGTTGACAAGTGGTAGCACTGACATTCACTTTCTAGCTGTTGCAAGAGCACAATCCCTAAAAAATTGGTCATGTTCCCTGAGAAGGCGAACCGAGCTTGGTGGCTCATTAAATTCCAAAACTGACCCTAATACCTAGGAAATATTATATACACCATCAAATTGAGCAGGAGGCTCACTACTCATTCTTATTTTCTAAGAGAATGAACTTTATGATTGCTACAAACTAAGAAGTTAGGCACATAAATAATTTGATGAGGGGATAGCTAAAGTGAACTGCTGAGTTAAGTTTGCTAGTAAGTGTTGAGTGGCACAAGTATGCTATGTAGCAGAGATCTCCATCCTATTGGTGTAGTATGCAAGCTCGGGGGTCCTAAGTAAGTGATTTAGCTGCTTCAGGAAAAGGTTGGGTGGAACAGTCTCCCTTGGGTGTTAGTCTCTCCTTTGCAACATAATCAGGTTCTAATCCTATAGTGGTAAACATTATTTATTTTCATTTAATAAATCAAAATTATTTTCCAAGAATTATTATAGGAATTAGTATTTGCATGGAATGTAGTTGATAAACAAATTTGAATGTAAATTATCCCCTATATTTTTCCTCTCACCGAAGTGGCATACTCCAATACAGGAAGATATGAATCTGATGTAAGATTAGAAATAACATAATGAATAGATTGAGAATGTAGTTTCCTTATTTCAGGGAATAGAAATATTGGGTAAACTATTTATATTTTACTATAAGTCAAATGGATATGGTGCTAGTTTAGATACAGGCATATCAGATACACATCTACAGTTAACAACTGAATCTTTTGAACTTACTATTGTAAGTTCAGAAGCTAGAACAAATTAAGGGATCATATCTCTTACATAATTAAGTTCTTTCCAAAACCCTTGATTGTTTTCCTAAACACTTATCATAAAATAGTTAGATCTAAATACATGTCTGATTTGATTGTTTACTTTTTTTTTTATAACTTTAGTATTATTTTAAACATTTAGGGTTCATTTTTTTCTAAAATTCTTAACTACAATTTCAATGATTAGGTTAACACCAGGACGAGATGATCGACTAGTTTTAGCATTGGTTATAGGATTCCAACTGTGAACTGGTGTTGTTTTATACAATATTTATCATGGATTAAAATATCCTTTAGTCTGTCGACTTATTTCTTTTAAGTATTTTTGAACAAAACTGAAAATCGAAGTAAGGCTTCCACAGTTTTTTTAAAATTAAGTAGTTAGAATCGAGATTAAATATATTCCATAGTTACAAGAATCAACCCTACTTAAGTTAACCTGTGTATTTCATTTAGTTAATGAGAAATCAATCTCATGGCTCTTACTTTTTATTTCCCTACTAAAATGGTGGATCTTATTCCTTCAAAAGAATTACAGAGTTTAACCTCAATCAAACCCTTCCAGATCTTTCTTTTATTTAACAAACTTTTGACATAAGTGTCTTCCCAAGATCAATAGTAAAACCTACCGTCACATTTCTAGAGTACAGTAACTCAGGTGAGTTACTCAGTAAAAGCTTAGTCCTCAACGAAAAAGAGAAAATAAGTCAATATATGTTATCATTATTAAAATTGATGCAAGGATAAAATTACTCTCAACCATTTACGATTAACTGTAAGCTAAATTCCCTTCATAGTAAATAAAGGAAGGAAGTCTTAAGTTTAAAATACAGTAAAATGAGCTGGATATGCATTATTTCTTAACAATACTAAAATATAATAAACGGGCTAGGGTTTTCAACGATCCCCATGAGCTTAGATCCATTCTTTTGAAATAGGATGAAGTTAAAATATTATCAAATAACGGCTAAGTATTTTTATCCCAAAAGAAACTAGATTTGAATTTAAAATAACTAGCATCAACAAATATCCATAATGAAAGAAAATCTAAAAATATAGAAACGGTTGTTGTATGGAAACCATAATTACATTAGATATGATATAGTTATCCCAAGGGATTGTATTATAAACAGGCTCTTGCTTTTATTGCCAATATCACATAATATATTTAAAAACCCACCTTATAAAAGACATAACAAGCAACTCACGGCCATAGCCTATAAAAAAATATTATAAAATTGCACATGCGAAAACAACACAGTAAAATAGTCAAGTTCTAGGATTGGCATTACAAAATAAAAAATCCATGGAATAATACGTTTGGGACTGATACTTGTTAATCAAAATAGAAATAGATGACGCATTTGTGGACTCCTTAGACTTCGATAGAAACCTTACAGACTTTTGTAAAACTTTCAGTTTTAAAAACCAAAGTCCTAATTTATAAAACTTTACACACCACAAGATATCTACGTCTCTGCCACGGAGTTCTCAAAGAGTTTAAAGTCATGGCATTACCAGCTGCAAGATTGCTATGACTAGTTTATCTTAGAGGAATTTTTTTTGAGAAGCCAACTAAGGTGACTACCTGCACATCCATTTTAATCAATATGTTAAAGAACCATTTTAAAATTTTATGAAAAGAAATGCTGACTTAGATAACAGAGTAAGGGAAAAATATTTACCCCCTTTAACCTGAAAGGTATGAAACTAGAAGAAAATCAAAGCGAGAACCTCCTCGGTGTATGGTTGTTTAGGGCCATGGGATATGCTCCTCCCTCTCCTTCCGCAGGATGAAAATCATCAAGGTCAAAAAGTGGCAGTTGTAAAACATAAACCAAGAAGAAGTCTTTTCCTTTCCTTTCGAAAAAATAAGCAAGAGTTTCTAGACACATTAAAATCCTAGGGTTTTGTGATCCTCTCTTTGCCTGCCATCTGGAAGTTTTTCATACCGTCACATGGGATACCTTCGATGTACTCCAAAATGCGAAACTAACTTTTCCTTTAGTCGACATCTGTCCAAAGCTTCTTAATTAGCAGTCTTGTCGCTTCCTCCTTGTTTTGGTGCTTAGTACAAGGCCTAAAGCATGATTCTGATATTTTTTTTTCTCTCTTTCAGGCACTTAGATTAAAGTGACAAACAATGTCAAGTTTTTGGGTGTGCCACTTATATTTTCACCTGGTCACCATAGGGGATGATTCCTCCTTAGGACAACACCCACCACCTGCACAACAGAAATTAAGTTCATGCTTTAGTCTTCTCGACTAAGTAAGATCATGAACTCTACCCCTTTTGAATAAATCTTAAGCAATATTGAAAGAATTTAAACAAGTATCCCTTTTCAATTAAGTCACAATCACCAGATAATACCAAACAAGGTGGTTGTAAAGCCTAGACAAGCTAGTAAAAGAACTCAATCATGATATGTTTAGGATATGCAATACATGTTGTTAACTTCATATTTCAATTTAAGGACGTGATTGAGTTACAAGTAGTGTAAGTTTTAAACGAGTTGTCCAATAAAATATATAACTACCTATGATATATATTTTTTATATTTGATTTAAGCGGATGTTACACATAAGGTGCCAAAAAAAGGGTCTCTAAATATCTAGAGACATTATTATTTTGTAAATAATTATTTGTGCCGAGAGGTGCTCTATAACCTGGTATGAGTGAGATATTGTAATGTTTGTAATATGAGGGAGATCTTGTAACACTTGTTGATATTATGTCAGCCAAAAATAATATTTCTGAGTATGGGAGAGATGATGTAACGTTTGTTACTAACAAAATAATAAAAAATAAAAATTTTTAATTATCATCCAAAAAACAATCTAATATGATGGAGATCTTGTAATGCTTGTCGATATTATGTTAGCCAAAAAAAAAGGTAATAAGGGGGAGATGTTGTAACGTTTGTTCCTAAAAAATTTTTTTTTTTTTTTTTAATTATCCGCCAAAAACAATGTCGACTAGAAAAACAACCCAATATGGGGGATATGTTGTAATGTTCCTACCTAACAAAATAATAATAAATAAAAAAATTAATTATCCTCAAAAAAATGTTGGCCTTGCACATGGTTTTAAAACCATGTGCAAAGCCTCATAGGCAACCCATGGTTTTATTGTATATGGTTTATGAGGCCTTGCACATGGTCCTAAACAACCCAACCCATGGTTTTAAAACCATGTACAATGCCTCCTAAACCATATACATTGAAACCATGGTTTGTTTAGGAGGCCTTGCACATGCTTTTAAAACCATGTGCAATGTCTTCTAAACAACCCATGGTTTTAAAACCATGTGCAAGGCCTCATAAGCAACCCATGGTTTTAAAACCATGTGCAAGGCCTCATAAGCAATTTATGGTTTTATTTTATATGGTTTAGGAGGCCTTGCACATGGTCCTAAACAAACCATGGTTTTAAAACCACGTGCAAGGCCTCCTAAACCATATACAATAAAACCATGGGTTGTTTAGAAGGCATTGCACATGGTTTTACAACCCATGGTTTTACAACCCATGGTTTTAAAACCATGTACAATGCCTCCTAAACCATATACAATAAAACCATGGTTTGTTTAAGAGGCTTTGCACATGCTTTTAAAACCATGTGCAATGTCTTCTAAACAACCCATGGTTTTAAAACCATGTGCAAGGCCTCATAAGCAACCCATGGTTTTAAAACCATGTGCAATGTCTTCTAAACAACCCATGGTTTTAAAACCATGTGCAAGGCCTCATAAGCAACCCATGGTTTTAAAACCATGTGCAATGTCTTCTAAACAACCCATGGTTTTAAAACCATGTGCAAGGCCTCATAAGCAACCCATGGTTTTAAAACCATGTGCAAGGCCTCATAAGCAACTTATGGTTTTATTTTATATGGTTTAGGAGGCCTTGCACATGGTCCTAAACAAACCATGGTTTTAAAACCACATGCAAGGCCTCCTAAACCATATACAATAAAACCATGGGTTGTTTAAAAGGCCTTGCACATGGTTTTAAAACCATGTGCAATGCCTTCTAAACAACCCATGGTTTTAAAACCATGTGCAAGATCTCCTAAACCATATACAATAAAACCATGAGTTGTTTACGATGCCTTGCACACGGTTTTAAAACCATTTGCAAGGCTCCCCTAAACCATGTACAATAAAACCACGGGTTGTTTAGGATGCGTTGCACATGGTTTTAAAACCATTTGCAAGGACCTTCTAAACCATGTACAATAAAACCATGGGTTGTTTAGGAGGCCTTGCACATGGTTTTAAAACCATGTATGGGGGAGATGTTTTGAATACTAATATACTTTAATTTATGTAATACTTGAAAATCATATTAAAATTAGATTCCCACATCCTCACTTGAAGTTATATTTAGGATAATATTAAAATGTATGTGATCTCAAGGTTTGAAATAATTCAATGTTTTCATTTAAGATAGTATTGCAAGGTTTTAAATAAGGGTTTTTAAATTATGGGACTATGAAATATAACTATTAAAATATGTTTTTTAATAGTTAATAATTTACAATAAAAAACATTTTAAAAATAATTTAATAATATTATTTAAATAAGTTTTTTTCCATTATATTTTAAATAAAGTTTTTAAAATATAATTAAAAATATAGTGAATTTATGAAATAGTATAATATTATAATGTTTTAAAAAGTTTAATGTTTTAATAATTATAATTATTAACATATTTTGTATTTAAATTTAAATTAAAATGTAATTTAAATTTAAACTGTATTTAAATTTTTTAATTTTAGCATATTAAACTTTAAATTAAAATATAATTTATATTTATAGTTATAGTTAAAATAAAATATATTTTTATATTTATATTTAAATTAAAATTAAAATATAATTAAAATGGTATGTTTATATAAATAAACATATTATTCAAGTTTATATATAAGTTTTTTACTATGTATAATAAGAACTACATATGGTATAGTGGTAAGAGTGTTGGGATACTCAGCGTGAGGTCGAAGGTTTGATCCTCCTAGAGCACCTAATTTTTTAGAAAATATATTGAATTTATACTTGCATAGATTTTTGTTTATGGTATTTTAGGCTTGCATCGATTTCAGTGTATGGTGTTTTATCATTGCATAATTTCCTGTGTAGTTGTTTTTCCTTGGACGCATTGATTTCAGTGTGGATTTCATAGATGTATAAATCTCAGTGTATATGTTAATGCTTGACATTTTTTACATAGAGTCTGAACTAGAAATGGAAGATGTGACAAACTGGAGAAGAACAAAAAATACAGAATGTCAAACGTCAGAAAGTATATCATGTAATGTCCCGGTTTTGACCCCATTACATTAGATGTGTATGATGTATATATTGTAATGATCAGGGTGTGGAGCTAAAAGCCAAGGCCCCACCATTGATCAGTTATGCTACATTTTAGATTTAAATTTGTCACCGACGGTATGTCGGGGCATGTGGCATATATTATGTTGGTCATCATGTAAATATGCATCTATAATTAATTAAATGAACCCGACCAGCTACGATCGTGGCAACTAAATAGAAAAGGGGCATGATTTTCACAAGGATAAGGGTGGGGAGGGGGGTTGTTAAACCTTGGCCAATGGGAGAAAAACCCATGTGTCTTATTCCCTTGTCTTATTTCCAACCACTTTCATTAAGAAAGGCTGCTGGTGGTTGAGGCAGTTAATTGTTTTGGGAGTGGGGGTGGCAGGACTGTCAGTCCTCACCCACATGCACACTCCGCCCCTGTTGACTTCACTCACGTAGGAAATACCATTCCCTCTCCACGATTTTTCTGTTCATCCCTCACGCAGACATTCTCCTGGGCTCAACGAGTTTGCTGAGCACCCATGCACTGCAATTTCGCGTCCTTCCTGTAGCTGCTCACCTTCACGCACTTCCAATTGTCTTCTCATTGCTTTGCACGCACAGGATTTTCCTGGTTTTTATCCACGCATTTTTCCTCTGTGGATCTGCGGATGGTTTGGCCGCATTCTTCCCTCACGAACTGATTCGTGGGTCCTGCGTTGTCGTTTTCATTCACGCCCAGGCTGGGGAATTATAATCTCTTTCCCAGCATGGTCTATGTATGTTTTCCCGGTGATTTTGTTGCCCAGGACGGGATGTGGTTCTTCCCCTGTGGTGATTGTGTTGCCATTGCGTTGGAACGGTTGGGATTTGCTCAGGAATTTTCGGAGTGCAATGGTTGGTCTTCGGATTGTGAGAGGAGCGGGGACGTTGGCTTAGATTTGCTTGATAAACTTGGTGGCTGGAAACCACACAAACAGCGCTAGAGGGCTGGCCTTCTTCTCCATCACCCCTGAATAGCACTGGAAGGGAATGCAGGGCCTGAGGGACTGTGTAGCAGAGAAGGGACTGATTCCTTATGTTGGGTGTGTTTGGGTGTCTTAAAGGTCAGGCTAGTTCTGGTGTAGGTGTTCTTGGCTCTGTAATGAGCTCACCAACTTAGCAATTTGCCTTCTCCAGATCCTTAATGGCCTGATAAACCAAACTCTATTGGGTTGGATGTGTGTTTTGTGTATCCTTGGCTACGTATAAGCCTGTTGTTCCCTTATTTCCTGGAGAATCATGCCCAGCTCGGGGGTGGCAGCATTGCTGAGAGATTAAGGAGCACGCTAGCCTATGGTTGGGTGGAACATTGCAGCGACGTATCTGGTTGCGGAACGAATTCATCTTAAGATAAGTCATCTTGTCCATTTTACTTCTGCAACTGTAAATTCTGCTTAATGAAAATGATGAACATGTTAAATGAATGCTTGCTTAAATGTATGACATATCCGCTTTGTTTGAAAGATGATTGCATCTGTGCATGATAAATGTTCATGTGTGTATGTTTAAGCATGTTGTTTCAGCAAATTTCTTGTATGCATATGTTCATGGGGCTCTTAGCCCAGCTGGTTAAGTCCAGGGTCACGTCCTCTTTGCTCGATCGTGTTAGTTTTTCAACATTTAAGCTAGCATTATGTTAGGATCTTTTCACTGAGAGAATAACAAGCACAACAATAACATAAGCACATCACATGAGACAAGAGACACAAAGAGTTTTTGACAGGGGAAACCATAAATGGAGAAAACCCCTCAACTTCCTCTAAGATAGTATCACCACAAGATGTGAAACCCAAAACAGTAAGATGACCTCCCAACACAATAGCAGCCTTCTGTCTTCTATCAAGCCAAAGTATTTCCTTCTCCAAAGGTGCGCCACACTTGAGAGAGCAAGTGATGTAATTCACAAGTGATAAATAGAGAGACTCTCACTCTCTATTTATATTCTTCCATTGACTTGAAGTGCACTCAACCATGTAGGCTTAACTTACAATTACTTACTCAAGCCTACACCTTAATTAGTGTATAATAACCCAATTTCCCCGAAATTGTGGGGACTTACCTAATGACTTGACAAGACTTGTTTACATTAATAATCCTCCCGATTGGAACATCGGGGTAAGACAATATGACTCAAATACATAATAGAAACATCCCGGAATAAACATCGGGTTACAATATATAAAATACATATAAGAATACATTCCGAAGTTACATATACATCAACACTCCCTCTTAACTAGGAAGGTATTCTTTCGACACAATTTTCAGCACTGGTCTTCTTCTCTGTATCATTGGATCATGTTCGTCTTCAAGTCATCTCTGTCATCAAGTCTTCTTCGTCTTCAGGTCATCTTCATCTTCAAGTCATCTGGATCTGGATCATCATAGGACATCATCACTGGATCTAGATCATCACTCGATCTGGATCATCATCATTGAATCTAGATCATCACTCGATCTGGATCATCATCACTGAATCTAGATCATCACTCGATCTGGATCACTACTGCTAGATCTGGATCATCACTCGATCTGGATCTCTCGGAGTCATCATAACTGGATCTGGATCATAGCTCGATCTGGATCTCCA
>LPNX010090145.1:545432-573787 GCA_001517045.1 Pseudotsuga menziesii | reverse complement strand
TAGAGAGCTAATTCATATGTTCTGGCAACTTAGCATCTTTGGACTTGTTTCATTCCTCAGCGCAGGTATCAGGCTGGGAGAATAACACATACAGAATGCAGCCTGCATAGGCGGGGAGAGGAGAAACGCACGCAGGAGGAGGAGGAGTAACACATACAATGCATGCGACTCCACTGGCAGACTGATGGAGCAGTCTGGCAATGGACTGGCAAGCAGAATGCCAGTAATGGGCAGAAATGCAGCCGGAGTTATGGCAGACAACCCTGCTCTGATACCACTTGTTGGTAATAACTCCCGATTCCAATTCATTATTCAAATGCAAATGCCTATATTTATACATTTCATGAGGCGATTGATTACGAGCCTTTTCGCCTTCCTATCTATTCATATTCCTATTATTTATTTACAATAATCCTGACGGATTATTCTAACACTTTCAATTATACAGTATGGTGTCGGCATATAGTTTAGACTACAATAGGTCTTTTTATTCATAAAGACACTGAATCCCAATACGTAGTATTAAGTTCTGATTTTACTATAAGATATTTATAGTGTTAGTTATTTATTGAGAAAGGTTAAACGTGTATGAGAGAATTACTCAATTTGAAGCCATGCTTTAAAATATACTCAAATTTGATTGATTTCATAAAAAAAACCGTTGTGTATACAATGACACACAACTCTATACATTGGATTTTTTGGACTGCCACTTTAAATTGTCACTGCACAACTATCAAAATCGTATAAATTACTTATTTCATTGCATGAAAGAGAATAATAATAATCAAAATAAACATTGACTTTATATACTTGTTAAAGATTTTGTTGATTAATGTCAAGAGCGCATGATCTTGATATGATTGAGACATGACATATTTTTAGTCGACTTTGAGGTGAGTAGGTGGCCCGAAAAATGCTTAAAATTATTATTGAATATTTTCCATTTTCTGTTTTATAGTTCTAACCTCAGAGTTCTTGCATGCGCTAATGCTTCACAATAAAAAAATTAGTGTGTAGCCTTAGCATTTTATATCAGCAACCTGTTTAGAAAATATAAACAATCATGAATTAATGCCCCACTGCAAGAAACTGGAATCATATCAATAGAATACATTGAGAATGGATAAAGCATAAATGGAAAAGCAGCAGAGGATTAACACGTGCAGCCTTAGCATTTTATATCAGCAACCTGTTTAGAAAATATAAACAATCATGAATTAATGCCCCACCGCAGGAAACTGGAAACATATCAATAGAATACATCGAGAATGGATAAAGCATAAATGGAAAAGCAGTAGAGGATTAACACTTTCATTCTCACTTTGGCTGGTACATTTAGCGACTAAAATAAAACAACCATGATTTTAGTGAGTAAAATAACCCTGCCAGGATTGTTATGGAGTCATTATATCTCGAGCTATAAAGATATACCCCTACAGAATATATTGATGTCCACTATATGCTTTTCATTATTTATTTATTGTGTTTGTAGCATTACAAGTTATATCAGTTCAATGCATATCTACCTCTCTAAATACAACATACGACATCTTATCATCGATGAATTCATTCAAAAACTGGGTATTCTAGTGACTCGTGAAAAGGGTATGATTACATTGATGGAAAACAACAAAGGAAGTAGTGGCGTGGCTTCAGTATGGCAATCGTCAGTACCATATTTGTTGGGGGAGTCCTTGCCATGATAATGTCGGTGGTTGTTGCTATGATCATTATAGCTTTCTCCAACATGAAGAAATATCGTATTGTCCAAAGCTTTCTCCAACATGAAGAAATATCGTATGTCCAAGCAATCAGGAACGAAAGTGCCCGAGGGGTTTGGGAATCGAATGAAAATGGAGAGAAGAATGATTTGATTTTTATCACAAGCTCTGGTGATAGAGGGACAAGTAACTATGATAATGGCTGGAGATGAGATGCCAGCGTTTTTAGCCACACCAACGATGTTGCCAGACACTTTTTGTGGAGACATTTCAGTGATTCTTGTCTAAGTTTTTACAAAATATATGGAGTTGGAGATTTTGAAAGGTAAAAAAGAAGTGGACGTCAGACAAACAAATTGGTAACAACATAAATCAGTTTTCTCTTTGCTATGAAAGAAGATCAGTTGAGACTATTTGATATATGACGACGAAGTATTTTTTTTCTCATCCTCTCAGAGAAGAGGACAATGCAATCAAGTTACAAAACATTGTTTTGTATATGTAATGCTACTTGCAGGTTGTTTAATATAATTATGTTATTAAAATGTCTGTGTTTCATATTTTCTACAGGACCATTCAAACTGTTATAAATATTTATGTTATTTTAAATAACCAAAATTTTAGATGCACACATCACATTCCTTCTCCGTAGTTACCTACTTTGCAATATGACCATACAATTCCTAAATTCATAAAAAACGGTTTTGATCCCCACCACAAATGGATTAAATCTCTATTTACATCAGAAATATTCAATGCTTGATATTGTCCATGTAGTCTGTATTTCATTGTTTATAGTTGATTTTCTCATTCCATTTCATTATATATTGAAGGGTTCATGTTCCTTTAATTCATATTATCTTTGATTCTCTCTAAAACTTGTTAACATCACTGTATATGTAGCAGACTAAATAGCTTGGAGTTCTTGGCAAAGCTATCTCTAACCTTTTACAGAATGAAGGTCCAACATGAAAGTCCAAGTTTAGAACCGTCTTTCCTAATTTTGGGAGATCACTGCCTATTAGAACGACTAATCGCTTATACATACTTTACCATTCTGTTATGTTTGTAAAACATCACTTTTGAGAAGTGGGACTTATCACAGAGAGACACATATAAATGTCTTAAACAAATTTAACACATTACAACTCTATATATTGGATTTCTCATCTCCTATTCATTTGGATTTTCTCGTCTTGCCTTTGCACCATGTTGCCGCAGGCGTCCACATAGAAACCCTCTTCTCTTTCACCTCAAAGAACTCAATGGACATATCACTTATATAACGATTCCAACCTCAAAAAATTTATATGAACTCAACTATCTCCCAGCTCTCTAACGTAAATATTGAACAAACTAAGAGAAACCCCATAGTTTTCCTCTAACAATGGGTGTGTTTATCTCTTCTAACGTATTCATCCTAAGTCCTAGCAATCCAGCAGAGTACAAGCTCGAAGTGATCAAGGAGTTGTTGGTACATACAATATTACAGCTGGATTCCAATTTCCAATCTTGTTTTATCCGAAAAAACATCGTCGTCTCCTTCGTCGATGAAGCGGCCCAATGTCGGTGCGATATTCACGGCTAAGCACTTTTTATCTCATCAATAAAAGCTTAAAATAATAATTAGATTTTAGTATTATTGAGTTTATTTTTTAGTGGTTTATACGCATATGGTATTGGTTAATTCATGGTATTATGGTATTTATATTGATAAAGTTTATTTTAGGCTTTGAAGAATTAATTTTTAAATTCTTAATGTGATTAACCTTATTATAGAATGCGCTATGGCCTAGTTTAGTTGACTAAGAATAATGGAATTTATCGCCCAAAAGACCTACCCGTTGTAAGGCATATAAAAGTGTGCACCCTTTATATTCTAAGGCAATGACCTTTAACTTGGATAAACTTATAAAGCTATGTCTCCCTTCTTTAACCCTTTTGCACATAAGGGTCTTTGTTAAGAATAGAATTTGTCATCAATGTATAGTGAATGAAGGGGCCACTTATATCCTTATTTGCTTGGCATAATTTTGGTTCTCTCTCTCCTTCGTTCCATTGACAAACAAGTTGCGATAATGGAATTTATTGCCTTACTATAAAATATACGCAAATTTAATTTCATACAAAAATGTGTAACATTGGCATTGTCATGCCATTTGTTTTAATGTGATGAAGGTTTGTTTTAATGTGATGTAGGCGTAACATTGGCATTGTTTGTAAAGCCTTCACTTATATTTTTTTTATTTTTCCAAATTGATTAGGTTGAGTGAAATGGGGTCGACACTCGAATTGTTTGTAACGCCTTCACTTTTTTTTTTTTAATTTTTCCAAATTGATTAGGTTGAGTGGGATGGGGTCGACACTGGCATTGTTTGTAAAGCCTTCATTTTTTATTTTATTTTTTTTCCAAATTGATTAGGTTGAATGAGATGGTGTCGCTTCTCTCCTAGCTTTAATGGCGATTTCATTTTCACTGGTTTATGCTCTCATATTGGCCATCTACCTTAAATTGTCATGAATGACACATCAAAAACAGCCACGAATTTTTTTGAAAAATTTATAGTTTTATGTTTATTTTGATTACTTAATGGTATAATAAAATGTTTAACAAAATTTTAGGAAATGATAAAATATCTTGCGATGTCTAAATATATTAGAATCATATTTATTTTTAAATTGAAATTTCATAATATAAATATTTTTATCATATCATAGTATTTTGAGTAAGAGGTAAAATATTTTTTAATTTACATATTTTTATTATACATGTGTGTTTTTTTTTAAATATACATGTATAGAATTGTTACATAAAGTCCATATGGTTTTTATATTTGATAAGTGTGTTAAAATAATCTATGTAATGTCTTTCATGTAATGAATTTTTCGTTTTAGCTCAAGTTATTGAGGAAGGCTTGGAATTTGATGGACACATGCCTCGTGTCAAAATACTATTGAAAATCTTAAGAAACAATTTCAAAGAAGGGGCAAATAATTAGGTGGAACTTATTTTCATGATAAAAAAAATTCAAAATGTTATTATTTTTTATTAATAGGTTTTTTTAAGATAGGTGTATACTTACATAAGTGATTATTATGATATATGTAATAATGGAAAAATTGTTGTCTTACTTTACTAAAACTTTTCTATTTGATTCAATGATAGGTGGTGAGTTTTCCTTCAATGAGGAAGGTTTTGCTTTCTTTCAATTTCTTTTTTTTCTTATATTGGCTTAGCATTATTCAAATATTTAGTACTTCCCTCACTTTCATTGCCTTTCTTTTGCCTTTCTACCCTTCCTTTAGAGGATAACTTACTTTTCAATCCCAAATCTGCAACTCCAAGAGAGAGGTGGGTACCATTTTAGAAGGAGAAGTTAGTTTCGAATTCTGATACTCTAGTATTTAGGCTTGTCTTTATGTCCTTCATGGCCTATTTGAGATGTAGTAGTCGTTCTCGCAAAGTTGGTAAAGCTCATCCTCACTTTGGATCCATTGAAATAGAACTTGAATCTAGAGTCTTCTAAGTAGTCAAATCTCTACCATCCTCAAAAAGATGCCTAAGTAGGCTATAACAACATTTATTCTATTTTTATTGAGTTTTAAGTAGCCTATAACAAAATTTAATCTATTTTTATTGAGTTTTAATTTTTTCTATAGGCAATTGCAAACCATTAGCTATCACGGAGGCAATGTCGGGGACATTGCTACCTCGTGGGTCTTGTTTCATATTATGATTTAAACAACTAAAAAATGATTCCTCTCCTTTATACAAATTAATTCCAATAACTTTGAATGGTTTATTTTCTTATATTTATTTTATATTGTGATTAAATGATTTCACATTTCCATACGAAACCTATTCCAATAAGTTATAATCGATTTATTTTCTTATATCGATTTCCTATTATGATTTAAAGTTTAAACGACTAATTAAATTATTAGATAACCAAAAAAAGGCATGCTTTGACTTTCGAACCCTCCTTGCTGTGAACCAAATTGTGGCAACGAAAACAATAATATTAATAATAAGAAGTAGAAAGTAAGGTGAAAAATCTAAAAATGGAGGTTATCGAACAATAGAGTATTGTTTTCTAAGTTAGTGGGAATAAAGCATACTCCAAAGTCTCATGTAGTGACACCTTCATAACCACCCGAAGGGGTAATGTCATCAAAATACAAGATAGTTGTTCAAGATGTCATTTGTCGATTGTAAAGTGGATCTAATTAAGACAAAAATTTGCAGTTAACATAATGGATTATAAATAAGATTATAAGCAATCGTTTATACACAATAACAACTCTGGATTGGTCACAACGAGAGTAGTGAAGTGCTTACAATTCAGTCTGGAGGAGATGTTGTCACGTTTGCCACATTTTGTAAGGCAACGTCATCTCGTCTGCTCATAACTTATCAAAAATAAAAAATAACTAAAAATAATTAAAACCAACATAGATCCATCTTAAACCTGGATCTATTTAGCACCAAGAAAGATCCAATTTCTCAAGTTGTGATTATTTTTTTTTATGTGTCAAAAATTTAAGAAAAACAATTTACACCTCAAAAAATTGGATCCCTCTCAGTGCTTACTAGATCCATGTTTAAGATGGATCTATACTACTGGTTAATACACTCTGAGATTTGTTGGATCCTTTGCCCCAATAGCAATCAAACAGTCCTCACCATGTTCTTTTGTTCTATGTAATGGGAATGGCACTAAGAGTAGCGAGGTGCTTACAACCCAGTATGGGGGAGATATTGCCACGTTTGTCACATTTGTCATGTTATGTAAGGTAACATTCCCATGTCGGCTCATAACTTATCAAAATTAAAAAGTAACTAAAATAATTAAAACCAACATAGATCCATTTTAAACCCGGATCTATTAAGCACTGACAAAGATCCAATTTCTTGAGGTGTAAATTTTTTCTTGATGTGCCAAAAACTTAAGATCAAAAAAAATTACACCCCAAAAATTTGGATCCCTCTCAATACTTACTACATCAGGGTCTAAGATGGATCTATGCCGCTAGTTAATACACTTTGAGATTTGTCGGATACTTTGCCCCAATGACAATCAAATGGTCCTCACCATGTTCTTCCGTTCTATGTAATGGAAATGGTCCAATGGAATATCACCATGACCATAACCCATTAGCCTTACCATCACTAAACTCAAACTTTACAACTGTCCCATTTGCAACAAACAGTTACCACTTTCCTAACCAGGTATGCAAAGGAGTGCAACTTTAGCTGAAGCAATGCCCAATACGACTCTTTCTGGGAGCGATTGGACACAGAATGGTTTAACGGACCGAGCATGTTCCTGCAAAGCCAATGAAGCATCATGCATGTAAGCAATAAAAATAAGCAAATGAGTTCTACATAATCTTTGCTAATATAGTGGAGATAAATATTGTTTTAACTGTCAAGTTGAAAGTGCAAAAGAAGGGTGTTGTTGATAAGACAATGTCATCCAAAAATTTTCATCCCAGAAGGGAAATAATGAATATGTTTTATTTCAGGAGGAAATTTATAGTTCATACAACTTTGCATTTGATCAAGCAGTTTGCAATCACATATTAAGTCGTTGAATTATTCATCTCTGTTAGAAAGAGTCTATATTCAGTATGCCTCACTTTTAAAACAAATTTATCAAGAAAAACTCCTGAGATTCGATACAAATATATAGAGATATTTCTGGGAAGCCCATTATTAGAGAACTGTCAATATTTCAGCCTTTGATTCTTCTTAATTAGAGTCCAACTGAAAAGTCAAATCATGATAACCAGAAGTTTCATGTATAGTTATATTGAAAGTTCACATATTAATGTGCAAAGGCACACATCCAATTGAGTAGCATGGAATTAACAAAATGAAAAAAAATACAGATCCGAGATTATTTTCCACATGAAAGCTGTAGAGCATAACCTCTAAATATATAAAGTTGATCTCTTTCCTTACTACTAGAAAGACAAACTTGAATTACACTTTATTTTAAACAAGAATACAATCAAACTCCCACCGACTGATGCCTGGGATTCACAAGTGTCTACAAGATATTATCCAGTCTTATTCATTATCTTTCAGAATGCAGGCACAGCATCAAATGCTGTGCTCATTACTTGACTACGAACACAAGAGAGATTTATTTGAATTTCCCTGCAAAGTCTTCCTTCCACAAATGCTACAGGTAACCATCTCTTAGGCTGTACATCCACACTGTATGAAAGCAAAGTTCGAAAGTCCTTTTTGATTGAAACACTTCGGTTTACTGTACCCTCCTCAAACTACAAGGCAGTGAATGTTCACTAATAAGCAACCCAAATATTAAGAAGCCATATCCAACTGCATGTTCTCATTTGACATCTTATACAGATAAAATAAGAAATATTTCTTCTTTATATTTTATGTTAAATCCACAACTTTTAACTTTTGAAATACATTGCAAATAGTCAAATTTTAATACCAAAATATATCTGCTAAACAATGAATTTAATCTTTACCCACCCGGGATTTCTTGTTTTCAGAGGAATTAAACCAATGCTTTAGCACTATATTACCATATATCTTCTGCAATGATGCATAAAATAATTTAAAGTGCTAACATATGTTTTGAGGCCAAAAAATTATGCTAAGCAAGAAATTAAATTTCAACCAACAAAAATTTCATACTTTCCCAGGAACTAAGTCCATGTTTCCTTCAAATTTTTAACCTCAAGTACTAAGCTATGTTCTGGATTGTGCCACCAACTAACCTAGCTCACTATAACATTGTTCCTTCATAGTATGTTTGCAAAGTTGATTGTTGTTGTCTCTAAAGTTAGATATCACCATAATCTCAAGAAGAACATGCATTCATCTCATAGATTAGAAAACAAGAAGTGTTCACTGTTATATTATAAATAAGTGTGTACATACACATGGAAGGTCTTTGTCTCTTCTACATTACAATCATTTTTTTCCAAGGAAAACCTCACGGAAAATCCTGAGTATTTCCCTATAATCTACAGATGGCAAACGGGGTAAACCGTCAGCACTGATTACGACGTCTAGGGAATCAAGAGAATCAGAACCATGACCTCCGAACTCTGAGAGGTTCCACGTCTAGCTCCAAGGCTAATGAAGCTAACCCTTGGGGCTTCTCCATTACGTTCATATTTATAAATGTTGACTAATAGTTACAACTTGCAGTTTTGTCACCCACAATTTGGGGACTAAACCTCATAAAACATAAAATAATGATAAAATATGATGATAGCTTCAACAAGATGAAAAGTTGAGCTTGGAAGGAGGACATCATGCCCTATCTAACCCCAACAAGTGTCTTTTTCCCTCAATGCCCTCCTTTAGATGGTACGGACTTCAAAGCTTGCTTTAAAAGGTGAGCGATCTGCACTTCTTCATTAGGTGGGCCAAGAGGGAGGGGTAGTACAATAAAATGAGGTCCAAGTGGGTATAAAAGAGGTGTGCTAGAGCAGGTATGATAACCATTACAAGCACAAGCACCTCTATAAAGCATAAAATCATGAATGTTGCTAAGGGCTCATAAGCCATGTGTCCTGATGAATTCACCCCAAGGTGCACCAATACTTACCCAGGGCATAAATGTCTGAAATGATGAAGAGTTACCACCCATCAAAGGGTAATTAGCAAGGCCACAAGACCAGCACACCTTGAAATGAGAACCAAGAGGACCTTCCATGACAGACCAAGGGGTCTGGAACACTGATAGACCAACATTTTTACATTGAAACCCCAACTTGACCTTTTACAATTGCAAAAGGACTCCCCTCTTTGGCACATCCGGTAAGCTGTGCTGTAGAGAATCAAGGGTGTAACAAGCAGAATGACTAAATTTCTCCAACAATACAATCATGTCCATCTTCATTGCCAATAATACAAAGTATTAACGATCCAATTTCTCTATGCTGGACAACAGTTAGTGACAAGGCAATATCTAGAATCTTATTTTTCGACTCATAACTAGTCAAGGAGCCTTGAAGCTGAGATTTGGTATCTTAAATTTGTTGATAAACCATTGACAATTGTCAACTGATATCTTGAACTCAACCAACAACTTAGGATATTCAGTCATAAGTAGAACTACTTCAGTCTTTGATTACCATTGTTAAAACTTTAACTTCAAGGCAATCTACCTCATTAAACTATGCAGCTTAGAAATGTATTCCATACAAAGTTGTTGCTGCTCTTGCTATTCAGAATTTAATAAAGTCCATTTCTTCATATAATTATCAATTTGACTAACCTCAGATTTCTTTGATACAAGCAATTATGTAGCAAATTTGTAGACATGGACTTCTATTTGCAACCTCTGTTGATACTCCACTTCCTGGCTTTCTATAGAAAATCTCTGAGAGTCCGACCGCTCAACATACAAAAATAGTAGAATCAACAAAAGACAATATCTAAATTAAGGGGTCTGACTTTTCACAGCTCGATACAGTTGTTGTTCCCTTTGCACTCACTAAGGGTCTTAATGTTGGGCCACGATGTGCAGGAACACCTTCATGCAACTCTAGGCCTTCGAGCCAATACTTAAGCCGAGGGTGGGTGTGGCACTCACTTATCCACTTATCCTAAAGTTACTGTTCCAGTCTGTCACCCTAGAATAACTTTTTCCAATGAAGCTTCGACTAGATTTATTGCAGAGACAAATGGTGCATGAAAACAGTCCCTACAATTATTATGATTTAATATTTGGATTTATAGGTGATGAAAGGTAGAGACTACTAAGAGTAGAATTCATTAACCCAATGCAAAAGGACACCTTAATCATTCTTTTGTATTCATAGACATATTGAATACCAAATAGGTAAGGCAAAGCATATAGATCCATTGAATCATTCAACACAAAAATAAGACAGATTAGAAGAAGACATAAATAGCTTGCTTGAATTTTTACTTCACTAGTGACAATGTGCATCCATCCTGGCACAATAAATTCAACAGTTCATTTATAAAATAGTAAATTCAATGTTGGTGACTATAAAATCTCAGGCCTAAAACAGCCATTCATTTATATATTCACTGTCATGGGCCCTTTATTGCTTCTTTCCAAAACCTGAAGCTTACAGTAGTGCTTACAGAGGAGAAGAGAATGAGAATAGAAAGAACATTGAAACAACGTGATTGATCCTCCCAGCATAGGGGCAATGAATCAAAAATTCAACAGCATGATGGTATCAAAATCTTGATCCCTTGTTCTATTGTGAAATTTATTTTATAGGCTCTACTTGCACCCCCTGCGAGATGACTGATCCCCGGGTTTTATGGGGCCGGTGGGTTGTCACACTCATCTTGAATTCATGTTGTCCTAGTCTGAAAGGTCATTAATGGAAGGTGACCATATCAATCTAGGACCATTCTGTTTGAACCCCGATCTTATGCAACAAAATTGAACCTTAGCAGATCCTTGGCTAAGGAAGCATTCTCTATGTTACCACTAGCTGAGAACCCATTTTGTGTTTGGTGTGGCCATGAATGGTGCATTTACTCCACATGAGTCATGGTAGTTGTGGCCCATTAATTTGTTGGTGAATTGTAATCTTCCCTTCCTCACAGCTTCTAGTACTAATTTTCCTACTGCAGTAGAGTGATAGTTGGTTCAAATGTGGATAGAAGCATCAAGTTCCTGAAGAGATGTCGGGCCTTCTTTTCCTTCAAGATTTCACTGAAATGGTAGAGTACTTTACTTACTCATCTTAAATGGCAAGAATCCACTCTAATGTGTGGGTGTTAGACTCAAATCAACAACATTGATAACTGCTTTGTTATCTTGTCAGGTGTCTTCTTGCCATTTGTTCTTTATTACAATAGACGGCACTGCATGGTTTTTGTTGCCGCCTAAAACACACTTGATAATGGAAAAGTCTTCCAACCACTAGGTGTGTTTCTGAGGGCAACTATGAGTTTAGAACCCAATGTCACCTCGGTTCCTAACTCATCCGCTTAGACCCAACTCCTAAAAGGTCAAGGGGGGTAGTCCCTATTTACTATGTTCCAAAGGTTGTGTTTTAGGAGTTAAACGATGATTAGATTAATTTAATCTTTATGGCAATCAATCATGCAAAAATGCAATAATTTCAAATGACAGGCAAATCTTTCTTTGTTCGTAAACCAAATATAATTGCTAGAGAAATATAGTATTACTAAACCAGTGCCTATCTAAATTGGGCTATGGAGTCACAAACAAAGATTACAATGAAATTGCCAAAATGCACAAATTGCTCTAAATCATTCGTTCACCAAAATAATCAAAAGACCACATTCATCAAATTTAAATACTTTAAGCAAATGAACTAAAGTGTACGAGATGAGCTTGAAGTAGAACTAAACCAAATAAGCAATGACTGCAATAGTAAATAAAATAAAAGATCGTGATGTTGTGCAAGTGGTCTAATAGATTTTAATGTATTTTAAGGTCTTACTTCAACTTCGGGGATTAATGTGTTTGCATGAGAAAATAAACGAACTAACTAATGTGTCTACCTCCAACCCTTGTCCCTCAATTGAGAGAAACTGTTGGGTGCTCAACAGGACACAGAGTGCCACGAGGCCCCCAACGACCTCTATCCCTGTAGCTCCACACACTAATCCTCTTTTTTCAATCTTGCAATAATAGATTGAAATGCCTATTATTGTAGCCAACTCGAATCTTCTCTCTTTCTTATCACCCAGGGTCAGACCAACCGACAAGGGGAGTGAATACGGGGCGAAGATTGGGGCAAGCTTCATTTTAAACGAAATAAAGAATTAACAATTATTAACAATGCAAGCCAGCACGATATTGCAAGGGTGGCTTGGCCAACTCACTTGCAAGGTGTGGGCAAAATAAAATTGAAATAAAATAGAATGCTAGCCGACACGATTTTGCAAAGATGGCATAGCCAAATCACTTGCAAAGTATGGGAAAATAATAAAAATAATAAAAATAAAACGAAATTATAACTAAACTAAACCCAAGCCGATCAACAATTGCTTATGAAAAGGTGGGCAAGCCCAACTTCTTTTGCATGCAATGGGTGGCAAAAAAGGGAAACTTCAATTTAACTTTAAATACAAAATAAGAAATCAAGTCCAAAAGACTCTCTTGGACTTGTTACAATGGCTGAAATTTCAACATAAAGAAAAAAAGAAGAAAGAAGTGGGAAAAACAGTATTTTCATCCTTTCTTGTGATGGCCTTGAAGCTCTTCCTTTGGGGTAGCCTTTGCACCCTTCTATGGCTGAAATTTGATAAAGTTTTGCCTTGTTTTGTTACCAACTTGCTAAAAACCAACAAACAGAAAATGATAAAATGTACCCAAAATCACTTTGGGGAAGTTAGTACGTCAATGCAATATATATACAAAATTTACACAAAGTTGCCAAATGAATAATTTTGAAATAATTCAAGTATAAAAGAGTTAAAATCATATTTGAAATATTCAACAAACTAAAATTAAAAAGCGAAAATTTGTATGTAAAGAAACAGAAAATTGGTCATTTGTTCTTCAAAAAGTTGAGCAATGGGGCATGCAACCGAGGAATCCCACTCTTCAATCCAAATAACTTGCAACTTATAAGATTTTCACTACACAACTACTAAAAGATGAGAATCAAATAATGAGCAAAGAAATCATAAACTTCAAACTAGAAAATATATGAACTTTTTTTGCTACAAAAATGAAACTCACAAAATTTATGGAATGCAAATACCATAAATCTTACCAAAGCAAATAAGTATGTTTCTTTGGCCAACCAAACTTGTGGAGCTCCTCAAGCATGGAAGCAAATCATCAACAGGAACAATGGACACAAGATTCCTCCAAAGATTTTGATTAACAAAGCCAAATGGCTGAAAATTACAATGGCCCAAGCAAGAGCAAGAGAAAAAGAATGAGAGCAAAAGCAGGAAAGAGTGTGGGTGTGTGTGTGTAACCCAAATGAGGAAGGGAAGCCTCCTTAAATAATAAATGAGTGAGGAAAGAGCCCAAGTGCATGCAAGCCACTTGTCAAAATGAGAGAGTGGGAGCTCAAAGAGGGGAACCACTTCTCCTGGGGGCACTTCCTAGGGTGAGAAATCAAATAGAAATAGGGGAGAAATCCCCCTCTAATATTTTTAATCTTCATTCTAGGCCCAAAGGGGGGAACCATCAAATTGGGAGCCCTTACTTTCGCTTATTTTTAATTATCTCAATTTCCATGGTAGAGAAGGCACCTCCCCTTTGGCGACATCTTCATTCTTGTGAAACACTTGCATGGTGGGGGCCTCTCCGCTCGACAAATTCCATTCACTCAAGTTCCAACGTCATGTTGATTTCTTCTTTCTTTATTTATCTAATATAAAATCTTTCTCGGTTACCCTTTTGCTTACTAGTTTCGGATTTTTTCATAATTTCAAATCTAAAACTAATCACCTAGTTTGCATTTTTTGAAGTTAGATCTAAGTTATTAAAGCGTTTAATCTTTCCAAAGTAGATCTAGCTTTTGAATCCATCTTTTAGCCGTGTTAAAAGGTGATTTTTAGAGTATAAAGGCTACGATTTTTTATGCTTCTAACGCGTTATCTAGCATTTTAGCGCTTTTCAGGTGGCTGGTTTTTCCTTTTTGACTGACATGTAAAGAGAAATGCTGCCAAAATTTTGAAGATTCGGGCCATCCAAGACCTCCTCTCATCCACCTTTCTTATTCTCTTAAAATCTTCCATAAACCTATAAACTTAGTTGTCCTGATCTATAAAGGACCAGAGGAATTCCATCATTGTAAAAAGCATAATAATAAAAAAATCAAGTGGGCTTCCCAACGCCCACACCCCATCTCCCCTGGGGGGATTCGTGTCACTTTTTAGCGACATGAAAATTTTCTGACTTTTTCCCTTTTTCTACTTTAGTTAGATTATTTAAGTTAAAATTAACCGTTTGTTGGTTTCGATTCAAAGTTGGACCACAAACTCACTTAGGATTTCTTTTAAGTTTCTTAGTTTAAGACACGACCATTCACTACATTAGTTTAATTTACTTTTGTCATTTCAATTTTACTTAGATTAAACCACCTTAGCACTCATTGCACTCAGTTTAGTCGCTTTCTTTTTCCATTTCAGCAAGTAATTGAATCTTGGATTTATCCCCCAATATGCTCTTGTGACCATCGCAGGCTTGCCTGATCTGTGGTTAACAATCAGAAAGGGGTTATTAGCGGCTAGTATTAATAGGAAAATCCATCCAAGGTTTTATTGTCAAAGCTAAGAGTTACTTTGAACTTACTATGGAGTCAGAGGGGTGCCCAAAGCAAACTATACATCTCCCCCTGTTGGACACCTAGTACTATTGCTTGGTACTTGCTTAGAGGATAATTCTTAGGTGGACCAAATTTTTAGATAGTTTTCATTCTACAATTTACATGCACAAGTACAATCTCTAATCAAACCCACTCTAATCAACTCATCATAATAATTTAAAACTGACCAAGAGCATTTGCACAACATTTCCCTTAAGCAAAACCCATTCATTGTCTCGACACTGGTCTACTTTCAATTATTTATGTAAGAGAATTTACATGTCGTGATTGGTTAATAATATACATACTGTTGAATTTAATTCATTGTTATAGCTCTTGCTTCACTTATTTTTCAAACTCCTAGAATTAATTTTCTGTAACTAGTATACTTAGCCTTAGTTATTTTATTAGGGACCATCCCCTTTGGCTTCGCTAGGAGTTGGCCTAGACAAAGGAGTCAAGTGAAAGTGAAAGTACTTGACATGTGACTTGCCCCCAAGGACGCACCCAGTGGCTTGAAGACTTCTGCCATGTTACCCAAGGTGCATATTAGTCAACAACGCTTATCAAGAAAGAAAGCACACTTTTTGAGAGAGAGCCCTTTTATCCTTTTTGGAGAAACCTTTATAAGGCGAAGGTATCTTTCTATTATTTTTTGAGAAAAGCGCTTTACTTGGAGATAATTTTTCCCTTTTGGAGATTTTTTGACTTTCCTTGCATGTTTCCACTCTTGCTAAAAGGAGTACGCACCACTTTAGATGAGTTTTTACCATATTCTCATGATTTTGCTTCAAAGGAGAGGGCACCTATTGGGAAGAGATTTATCACTTTTCTTTTCATTTTTACTGCCTCCATTCGCTCTAGTTTATGCACCCTACATAGAAAAGATATTTTATGCATGTATTGATGGATATTTTGAAGACATTTCCTCCACACTTGGCAGTGACTAATGCACCTTAGTAGGAATTGCTTTTCTTGGAGTTCTGCTCTCTTCTTTCTTTATATTCTCAGCAAAAGCAGGAAACTTTCCTTGGGTTAATTAGAGCTTATTTTCTCATTCTATACTAGGGAAATATCTTTTGTAAACTCCCATGCTCATTCTATAAGACTTGGTTCATTGAGTGGGCGGATCATTAATTGCTCGAGTCCCCAATCATTAATTTTCCGCTCCTTTCAAGTGTGACCGTGAGAGAGCATACGATTCTATGAGAGTTGAAGATCCTTTCATCTTGTTCATAATATCCAATCACTAGACTTGGTGAAAGAGGATGCTCTGGAAGTGACTTTGGTCCCTTGGAGTACCTTGATCTTGAAACCAATACCACCGAACATTGTATGCACATCTTTGGAGTAAAGGAATTAAGTTTTGGCTACCAAATCTTTTTTTTAGGTGTGTTTGATTGTTGTTATTCATAATTTTTTGAGTTTTTTCTGTTAGTTAACCTTGGGAATCGCTCACATTTAACTATTTTTCTTCTCCATTCAACCCCACAGCCTAAAGGATTCAAGGATACTGACAACATAGCTGAAAATTTTGAGTTTGTACTTTGGTGTTTTTTAATCCTTATTAGCATATCAGTTACAAGGGGTCATAAATTTGAGGTGTTTATAGTCGTATTTGTACCTAAACCAAGGCAAAGTTATATAAGTGTAAACCTGTTATGTACTTACTATTAGAATTTTAGAAGTTTTATGCCAAAAACAAAAGAATCACTAAAAGAATGACAAGCACAGTAGCACAAAGAGAACACAAAGATTTATCGGGGGAAACCCTCGTGGGGGAGAAAACCCAGCAAAACTCCCTTGATATAGAATTCAACCAAGTATAGTGTAAGACCTGTTATGACATATACATTTTGCAGCTGGGTTACCATGATGCAGCAGACAAACTTGTCTCTTTTTCTGTTCTGGGCTATTTTTCACATGAGGTATTAGCAAGGATCTTTACAACTTCAGTTAGTCTAGAGCCTTGTTCATCGGATTTTCCTTGCCAGGACTGAGATTCAAGGGTCCATTAAGATGCTTTTGGTGATGATCTAGTTCATTATAGCAGAGCAGCATATCAAAGTTGGTACACACAGTTATAGAGGGGTTTATCAGTTGGAGACAGGTATATTTGGTGAGATCATGTATACACTTCCTTGGTTTGATTTTGCTCTATGATGTATGTTAGATACCTATGCTTATCATGTTAGGATGATTATGGTGACCTATGCTTATATCTATTGTTGCTTCAACTTGTGTTATGACTAATCAAGGGATTTGATGTGAATATTGTTGCTCATGCCATGCTTGTACAAATTATAAACCTTGGTGCTAGGTTGGTTCCATGTCACTTGTCCCCATCCATCCAGTTCATCCACCTTCGATTGTATTCCATGACTTAGACTGATTGAGACTTGTGAGATTGAAGATCCTTTCCCCATTGTGACCCCTATGTATGATAGACTCCATGTTGCTATGTGTCTCTGGCTATGAAGTATGTGGCTTGGCTAGTGTGGTTGGGTTAACAAGGTAGTTCTCCTTTAGTCTTCAAAGCAAGTGCTCCACCATAACAGTGTTGCTAAACACTAAAGCATCGGAACGCATAAAAGCTATATGTAAAGGATGCAAAAGTTACAAATGTTTTAAAGGTAGCCAGTGGCCAAGGGTTTGAGCACTCATTAATTGTATAATGTAAGGCTCAATCTGCCCTCCACAGGGGCGGCAGGGAGAGGCAAACCCGTCGGGGCTATGGATTGCTCACTGGCAACGGGTCTAGGCCTTAGTCATTTACTAGAGCCTAGAAGGTTTTCCAAGGCACCTGCCCTTGTAGGCTGGCTACTATCTTGTGAAATGTAAAGTGTATTGAAAAGGTTGATGGTCAAAGGATGAGCACTCGGTCTTTGTATAGTGTTCGGCTCATTTTTCCCCATAGGGAACCAAGGTGAGACTAGCCTGCAAAGGTTAGGTCTTTGTCAGTACTGGAGCCCAGAACGCTGCCACGGCACCTACCTTTGAAGGTCCTATATTGCAAATAAAGTGCAAAGGAAAACTTGTTAGAGTCTAAGGGAACCATAACCAAGTACTTTATCCATTTGTGAGACACCTCCATCCCCTATTGTTATCTGTCATATATATGCCACCTTGGTAGAGTGTATTGTTTATCATTCGGATAGATCACTGAGTCGAAGTCAGTTAAAAGTCATTCCTTTTTGCCTTAACCTTGTTCTTCCATCCCCACCCATCTATAGCACATTGTTTACCCTTTGTAGGTATGGCATGAACAAGCAGACTTCCATAAAGTTCCAAGATTCTTCAGAAGCACAGGTACATCTTACTATTATTATTATTATTTGTCACCATGTTTATGAATAACTGATTCAAGTTTGGTTTTGATAGACATTATTGGAGCATTTCTCACCCTGGATGTTTACAGGATCAAATTGATACAGTTTCTCCCCTTCAATTTGGGTACTTTGACCTGGTCAACCCAGTTGACCAAGTCAATCACGGTTCCCAAGGCAGTGACTCAAAAAACATGATCAATATTTGTTCTAAACATGCCCAGGACGAATACTGCAGTTTCAGTTTTGAGAGTTTGGCCTCGGTTCTCCTAATAAGTGATTATTATCACTTAAATATTGACCAAATGATCAAATTTTATTCCAGATGGCAGTATGATTGATTCTCCTAGAGCATAGCAGTGTTCCAGGGGGTATGAGTAGTCATTTATACCATTCTTCTATGTCTCCAGATCATCTAGAACAGTCAGTTTGCACCCTAAACAGAGTTAGGGTGGATTTATCATTTTCCAAAGATTGTGCCAGCAAAAATGAACTAGAAAAATCACTGAAAAATCCGATTTGGCCTCCTGGGTCAAGGAAATGGCTTGGAATTTTGACAGATGATGTGTTTCAACATCTCGGACAGTCCTCCAACAATTTCTAGTCAGCAGATGTCCAGATTATTTTATATCGGCTCAGCCAATGATGAGAGCCCCCCAAGGGGTGCCCCCTCAACTTGGCCATTGATGTATTTCATTGTTGTATCTTATATTATGAAGTTGTAAAGAGGCCTACGGTGAATTATGCCCCTAGAGACCCCCCCTATGTATTATCAAGTCATATATTATGTTATATTGTCACTTTCACCTAGGATAGGCGTCCTTGAGTAAAGTGCGGCCCCTCTTTGACTTAGTCACTTGATCCATGCTGTGATCTACGTATTGTTGATTTCCATCATTGATGATGTTTTAATCTCAACCGTTGGATGTAAAAGTGAGTTAGGGTTTACGTCTCTCTCAAACTATTTGAGAGAGGTGACCCCCCCATTGCAATTCATGAGCTTTGGCACCAAAATTTGAATAAAGAGATTTTTGTCTGGGATTACTTTTTTGTGTATCTTGTAAATGATTTGATGATTTGTGACTGGCATAGCTACTCTTCTACACTGAGTTTTTGTTCGGAATCCATCTTGTATTCTTTCCTTTGCCCATTTCATCTCCAGTTGAAGGAGGCGCGCGCGAGAGAGAGAGAGAGGGCGTTTTTGTGGGGAAACTCACCATTGTCCCAACTCTAGGGTGTCCGAATCAGGGAGTATTTATATCTTGACGATTTCTTACTTCCTAACTTTTCTTTATTTTGCAGATCTCATTTGTTTGCCTTATCATTTGGTTTTCACTGATCTGGCAAGCTGAAGGGGGCACTAGGGTGACTGGTTGTGGCTCAACTACATCAAGATCTTCTCCGAAAAGGCTCATTTGAACGGGAAAGTGGCATTCTTCATCATTTCTAAAGTCATCTACAAGATCCAAGTACGTCTCGCAGGTAATTTCTCTGTCTTTTATTTTCTGCATGCATTGCCCATCATTTTCATAATTATAAAACCCTCGTTTCTTAGATCTACAAGTTTTGGTTTGCGACGAGCTATAAAACTTAAAACCCACTTTGGAATAAACATAAAAACCCCTAAGTTTCAATTTTCATCACAATCGGACTCCATTTGTCCATCCTAAGCATTGGCCTGCTACTTAGGGGAAAACGCCCTCCTTGGGAGAAGTGGGTATTTCCAAAACCGTTAACTAGGTATTGTTGGTTTTGCTTTCATTTGCCTAATCCTACATCCAACAATCATTTTGAGTGTCCAATTTCAGTAAATTTCACCGTTTTGCCCTAAATCCCAATTTTCTGCATAAAATTCTAAGGTAAAATTGGGGCTTTTCACCTGGATACTCGAAACCTCTTGGTAATTAAACTAAACTCTAATTAACCATTTCACTAAGAGATTCCACCATGTTTCCCTCTGTCATCTATTCATTTTCGTTGTTTTACGGTTTCTTGGTCATAGGGACACCCCCCTGTGCTCTGTGTTTTCATTGGGCCTGAAGTGTTGATATCCCTGACTAGTGTGATATCCGAGTTCTTTCGGAAGTTTTGGATATCGTAGGCCGCGAATTTAGTTGCCTTTCCTCTGTCGTCCTGAATAGGATCATCTCACGCGAAAACTACAAGATTCGTGATAACAAGACCCAAGAATAATACAAGTTGCTTCCTCTTTCTCAGATGGACTCCTCTCTCTAGTGCACTTGCTTGAGTGTTGAGTGTGTCCAAATGAGGGAGGCGCCTCACCTATTTATACTCATCGAGCGAGTGACTTAATTACCTAACTAGGTCGTCCTAGTTCTCTAATTAGGGTCGACCTACCTAGGAAGACGCAAAATAACATTTATAAAATACTTTTGTGGGTACTATTGATCCGAATTACAACGGAGGTTTTACCCCAAGACTTTTGCATGACCAATTACATCAATGACATCTCCCAAAGGGGGAATAATAATAATATAATAAAAGTACAATAGAATATCTCCTAAAGTTACATGTCTTTAACACTTATTGTTCATAGACAGCTTTAAGAAGACTTGAAGTCTGATTTTTTATAGAACAGCAAGAATTTAATATGAACTTGTTTTTATTTGCAAAAGTCAAATTTTATCTTCAAATTACCAAGGGATTTCCCCCAAGGTTAAGAAACATTAACCCGAAGTGCAAAGAGAACATACATAGGTGATAGTGTACCTTCCCTGCTTACCTTTTAACTAGACAACTATAAGCATTTACAAGTAGTATTAGTCATTACTTTTCTTCTTCTAGGTAATCCATCTGCCTTTTAATTGCTATCATTTTAAACTCAATTATACCTCCTTTATGTTGCAGGAAACATGGTACAGAGTCTAGACTATCGTACCAGCAACATTTCAGTAGCGAAATGCAGAAACGTGTTCGATAGGACCTGGAAACGCGTTTCTGGACATATGAACACATCCCTCATGTGGGAAATGTGTTTCATACGGCCAGAAATGCATTTTCAGGCCATACCTGCATGGTATAGCCACGTTTCGGCACATTTTTTTAACTTAATTTTCCTCTTTCTTTTTACTACTAGGACCCACAATGTCTCAAATAATCACTAACTTTAGGTTTAATATTAATTAATGAGACTTCTTGTTATCACATATATATTTGCAGCTAGGATACGATGATGCAGCATACAAATTGATCTCTTTATTCTTCTGAGTTATTCATTCACATGGGGTTTTAGCATGGATCATTACAGCCTCAGCCATTTCAGAGCCTTGTTTAGCAGTGTTTCCTTGCGAAGACTGAGATTCACTTGTCCATTGAGATGATTTTAGTGGTGACCTAGTTCATTGGAGCAGAGTAGCAGAGCAGATATGGTACACATAGTTACAGAGGGGCTTATCAGATGGAGATAGGTATATATGGTGAGATTAGGCATATGTTTCCTTGGTTTGTTTTTTGCTCTGTGATGTATATTAAACACCTAGGCTTGTCTTGTTAGGATGATCATGGTGACCTATGCTTATATATATATTGATGCTTGAACTTGTGCTAAGACTAATCAAAGAACTCAATGTTGAAGACTATTACTCATGCCATGCGTTACACAAACGATTAAACCTTAGTGTTATGCTAGTCTCATATGTCATTTGTCCCCATCCATCAAGCTCATCCATTATTTGAATTTTATCCCATGACTTAGATTGACCGAGACTTGTGAGATTAAAGGACTTTTCCCCATCTTGACCCCTATGCATGATAAACTCCATGTTGTTATGTGTCTTTGGCTATGAAATATGTGGCTTGGCCAGTGTCGTTGGGTTCACTGGGTAGTTCTCCTTTAGTCCTCAAAACAAGTGCTCCACCAAACAATGTTGCTAAACACTAAAGCATCGGAACGCATAAAAGTTATATCTAAATGATGCAAAGTATAAATGTTTAAAACAGTAGTCAGTGGCCAAGGGGTTGAGCACTCATTCTTTGTATAATGTAAGGCTCATCTACCCTCCACAGGGGCAGATGGGATAGGCAAACCCGTCGGGGATATGGACTGCTCGCTAGCAGCGGGGTTGGGCCTTAGTCATTTACTGGAGCCCAAAAGGCTTTCCAGGGCACCTGCTCTTGTAGGTTGGCTACTATCTTATGTGAAAATGAAAGTTATTGAAAAAGGTCAATGGTCAAAGGATGAGCACTCATTCATTATATAGTGTTCAGCTCATTTTCCCCCACAGGGCAACAAGGTGAGACTAGCCTGCAAAGGCTATGTATTTCTCAGTACTGGATCCAAGAAGGCTTCCAAGGCACCTACCTTTGAAGGTTGACCTGTATTGTAAAGTAGTGAAAAGGAAAATTTGCTAGAGTCTAAAGGAAAAAAACCCAAGTACTTTATCCCTTTGTGGGACACCGCCATTCCCTGTTACTATCTGTCATGCATATGTCTTTTTGGTTGAGTGTATTGGTTATCGTTCGGAGAGATCACATAGTCAAATTCATTCATGAGTCATTCCCCTTTACCTTAAGCCTTGTTTTCCACCTCCACCCAACACTAGCAGACTGTTTAAACTTTGTTAGCATGGCATGCACAAGAGACTTCCAGAAGGTTCAATGATCTTTCAAAGGCACAGGGACATCTTACTTATTATTATTATTGTCACCATGATTCTGAATAACATGACTTAAGTTGGGTTTTGACATACACCATTGGAGCATTTCTTACCTTGGATACATGCAGGATCATATTGGTACAGTTTCTCACCTACAGTTTGGATACTTTGACCTGGTCAACCTAGTTGACTAAGTCAAACACGGTTCCCAAGGCAGTGACTCAAAAAACAACAATGCTTATATTTACTCCAGACATGCCCAAGACCAATACTGTAGTTTCAGTTTTCAGAGTTTGGCCTCAGGTTGCACATTCAATGATTATTATCACTTTATTATTGGCCAGATTTTATTATTATGGCAATGATTTTGGTTCTCCTAGAGCATTGCAGTGTTCCAGGGGGTATGAGTAGTCATTTGTACAATTCTTCTATGTTTCCAAATCATCCAGTACAGTCAATTTGCCCAGTTCTCATCCTGGACAGAATTCTGATGGTTTTATTCAGTTCTAGAGGATGTACCACTAAAAATGAACTAGGAAATTCACTGAAAAAATCGATTTGGCATGTTGGGTAAAGGAAATGGCAGAGAAATTTCTCAAATGATGTATTTTGGCTCCCTAGACAATTCTTTAGCAGTTTCAGTCAGCATTGGGTCCGGGATTATTTTGTTTTGGCTTAGACAGTGAGGACGTCCCCCAAGGGGCGCCCCTCACTTGGCCAACTGATGTATTATATTGTTATATCCTATGTTATGAGGTTGTAATGGGGCATAGGGTGAATTAAGCCCCTAGTGACCCCCTTTGATGTACTATCATGCCATATCTTATGTTATATTGTGATTTCCACCTTAGGGAGGCGTCCTTGAGCAAAAGTGTGCCCCCCCTTTGATGTGGTCATCATAATCCAGGTATTGATCCTTGTATTGATGATCTCCATCGTTGATGATGTCTTAATCTCAACCGTCGGATGATAATTAGGTAAAATGCGGACACACTCTCAGGCTATTAAAGAGAGGTGATCCCCCCATTGTAAACCATGAGCTCTGGCACTAGATTATTGAATAAAGAGATTTTTCTGAGACTACACACTTGTCTCTGTCTCTTGTTTGATAAATGAATGAAATGATGATTGGCACTGTTATTCTTCTGCAATGAGATAAACCCGGCATGGATTTTTGTATATTTTTCTTATACCGGTCTATTCGCAGATTGAAGGAGGCGCACTTGAGGAAGGTGCATTGGTGGGGAGACTCACTCTGTGCTGGCTCTCGAGTTTTGGTTATTAGGGAGTGGTTACTTCTTTATGATTTCTCATTTCCTGTACTTTCTTTATATTGTGAATCTCGTTCATTTGTCTTGCTAATTGATTTCTTTGGCGTGGCAGGTAGAAGGGGGTGCTAGGGTCACTGACTAAAGTAGCAATTTATCAAAATCTTGCTCGAAACTCTCGTTTGATCGAAAGGAGAACATTCTTGATCATCCAGGAGCTTATCTACATGATTCGGGTATGTCTCTCAGGTGAGTTCTCAGTCCTTTAATTTTCCATACTCTACACATCACTATTTTTTCTGAAAAAACCCTCATTAGAAAGTAGGAAAAATCACCAGACCAATTTGTGTTAGTTTTTATAACTCAGTTGTTCTTTCCCCATAATTTTGATGTCGCATGGGGGGGGCATATGTTGCATTTTCCTAGGCAACTTTTTAAATGTAAAGTGACTTTATATTTTAAAAGTGAGTTTGTACTTTATCATTAAAGTGAAATTTAAGTTGTGGGGCCCAAATATTTAATGTGCACTTTATTAAATAAAAGTGAGTTTATATTGTGCAATTAATGAAAATCCTAGGATCTAATCAATCTCATCCTTTGATTAGATAGTTATGCATTAGAGGAAATTTCAACTCAAAATGGGCCTCCTAAAAAAAATTAATAAAATAATAGTTAAAATAATAAAATAATATTTATTAATTTTGGAGGAAGAAAATAAAAAAACTACTGTTTTGTTTGTATTTTCGACATATCTCCCCGTGTTTTTACTCAAATTTCGATCGGGAGAGCTCGTTGGATGCGGAATTAAATTCCGCATCCAACGAATACCCACTCGGTATACTTTTGACGGACCTCGCTACCCCAAAAACAAGAAATACCTGAAAAAACATGATGATTTACCTGAAAAAACGTGATGATGATGATCATCACGTTTTTTCAAGTATTTCTTGTTTTTGGGGTAGCGGGGTCCGTCAAAAGTATGCCGAGTGGGTACTCGTTGGATGCAGAATTTAATTCCGCATCCAATGAGCTCTCCCGATCGAAATTTGAGTAAAAAAACAGGGAGATGTGTCGAAAATACAAACAAAAAAATTAGTTTTTTTTATGATACCTATCCCCAAATTTATATTAAAAAAGTGTTTAAGACCTATACGGTATTTCAAATTTAAAGCAATTTCATTGGCTAACAGATAATGACATGGAATTTGAATTAGAGTTAAAAGGCCTGTTGCCCACCTATTTCGACTAGGTGGCAACTCCATGTACACAAAGTTGTACATAATTGTACCTTAGAAAAATCTGAGGATTTTTCACTTCTGTAAAGCTATTGCCCCTTTGTAAAACGAAATGTCCGCTCCCCTGCGTGGGAAAATTAATGTAATTTTATGTGCTAGTGTGGGTCATATGATATGGATGCCACACCATGGAACGGGTTGTTAGGGAAGTCCCCTCATCGAGTGTTTTTCCCTTTCCAATTGACCTCATTGAACAAACGAGTTTAATCGGTTTGGTTTTCACTCAAAATCCTCCAAAGTGGTGACGGGCGTTCTACCAGTCAATTCCATGAGGTGGCTAAGGCTTCAAAGTGTGATTCATGACCATGCTGGGCATCTATGTAGAGTCTTGCGAAGTTTCGTTGTGTTGTTGTATTTTTAATTATTTTTCCTAGTTAATTAATTTCACCCCTTGGTGATTAATTAACTCAGTCGTTGATATAATAATGTAATCACTCGAGCATGGTATTTTGTAATAGGGGCTATGAATGCAAAGAATAATTGCTATGAAACCCCCTAAGCCACTGCTTCGAGTCCCATGTCATTCTGATGAGTGGTTGAAGAGATAGACCATTTTTGTCTAAGCAAGGTCTATTTTTCCTAGGGAATTAATTAAATTCCCCAAGTCAAAATTCACATTTTTTTATTTTGAAGTAAAAAATCAAGAAATGCCATGGTAAGTTAGTTTGGAGATTCATAAGCCTAGGAGAACTTACTCCAAAGTTTTTTTACCCCCCCATGGCCTAGATATTAATTTTTCAAGTTATTTTTAATTTTTCCTAAGTCAATTCTAGGAAAATTTAAAATTTTAATTGAAAATTTTTTAATCTAAGATGAAATTTAATTTAACCTAAGTCTAAAGGTTAAATAATGTTATGGAGCTAATGGCTAAAGCTAAAGCCAAGTCCAAGATAAACCTTCACTTAAATGGCAAGCACTATATTTAATGGAGGCATTATCATATTATGGAGGCGCTATCTCTAGAGGAGGACCCACGCTACAAAGAAGGGACCCACGGCCATTTTGGTAGAGGCGTTACCATATATAGTAGAGAAACCAATAAAGAGGTCGCTAAAGTTTAAATGGTGGCGCTAGCATGGAAATGGCCCACGCTAAAGTGGAAGGGGCCCACGCCAATATTGGAGGCAGCGCTAATTAAAAAGGGCCCACGTTTTATTTAGAGGAGCGCTAATGTTTAGTAGGGCGCCAATACTAAAGTGAAGACTCTTCATATTGTAGAGGAGGCGCTCCAAAATGGAGGCACTATCATTTATTTGGAGGGCGCGTGCTAATGTGGAGGCATGTGTTATTTTAGAGGGGCGCCATCACTATAGAGGAGGGGCGCTACACTATATTAGAGATGGGCGCTCATATATAAAGGACGCTACACTATATTTAGTGGTGCGCTAAAGTTAGGGGCGTCTAACTACAATTTGGAGAGGGCGCTACTATAAAGAGGGCCCACGTTTTTGCCTGAAGTCAACGCCAGATTTAGAGGAATCCACCAAATTTGGATGGGGGCGCCTAGTTGGGCCCATTCTAATTTTTTCTTTGTTTCTATTTTACCTAAAAGCTCATCCAATGGTGGAAAATAAACCAAAGACCTAGATCTAAAGGCAAAGATTGCTTAAGACATGGATTAGGCTTCTAAGCCATTGATTTAAAAATTAATCTAAAGGTGGAGATTAATGAAGAAAAATAGAAAGCCAAATATCTAGATCTAGTGGGTGAGATTAAACCCTAGATCTAGATCTAATCTCAACCATTTATCATTAAGGAGTTGGGGATTATCTCAACTATTTAATGAGGGTCTCACTCCCTCATTAATCACAATTATTCATGCTATTGTTATGCTGCCGAAATTTCTTGCTCTCATTCTTGCTACCATTGTATTGAAGATTTGCCCAAGTTGGGCCACATGAAATAAAAATTTCTTTGGAGGGATACTATGCTGCAAATTTTTCCATGATCTAATACTCTTGAGGTAACTTTGTACTTGTCTTGTTTGCATTTATTATATTTTCTAGTTAGCTCTCCACAAAGTGTTTTGTGGAGAGATTGAAGAGTAAAAGTGTTTTTACTCTTTCTTATGAATGATTTAACATTTCTTTCAAAGTGTTTTGCAGGAATTGTTAGGTATTCATCTCTAGGATTATAATAATTTGCAGGCATAGATTATATTTGCAGGTTATCCAAGCAAGGAGGTCTCTCCAAACATCATTCCGGCAATATTTTCAATTCGGCCATCTACTTTCAGCCTATTTAAAACTTGGTTTTATTCACTGTTTAGTGAATATAACTCTTGTTTTAGGGCCCTAACCTCTTATACATTAGTTTACCCTTTTATTTCTGCTATTTTCACATCATTTAGGTAGTTGGAAACTCATTTTCCAGCCCTCTAAATAACATATTACTGTCACTTATTACATTCAGAAATTTTTTTTTGTAAATTTGTAATTGTATCGATTTCAGCTTATATATTTACACTTTGAACTTAATCGTGGTATCCCACGTCTGACCTCAAAGGATCGAGGACAGAACGCGAAACGCTCAGAGTAGTAAAAAATATTTGTCTGTCTTTTTGTTTTTATATACTCAGATTTTTATGTAAAAAATTGTAAATTTGGTACTAATATTTTAACAGCAAATTTTAGTGTTTTATGTGATTTGCAGCGAAGAATAGCTCGCTAGTTTTTTGACAGGTTGTGCATAAGTAAAGAAGATTTGATGCCCAAAAAGACATAAAATTTCCTCAACTTCAACCGGCACAAAAGGGGTTCCAATCCTCACCTCTTTTCCATATTTTTCTGATTATTGTAAACCCCAAAGAGAGTCTTTTGGGGTATTCTTTAAAGCTTATAAGCTT
>LPNX010090145.1:493842-545363 GCA_001517045.1 Pseudotsuga menziesii | reverse complement strand
GAAGTAGGCTAATATTTGCTTAAGTTTTTTCTGTTTATGCAAATTTTATTTTTCTGTTAAAGTAATCGTACAACCCATTAAAACCTGTGTATCCTCTATACACTTGTCATCTCCCTTTAGGGAATTCAAGCTGGATATGAAAAGCAGGGGAAGTGGAGGCTTAGGTAATTAGACTAATTTTCATTTTCTTGTACTACAATCTACAATCAAACACTGTATTTCCCAAGTCATCTTGGTGATCATTTTTAAATCTACATTGCATCTTAATCACCCAAGACTTAAAATTAACCAACAACAACTTCCCACATCCTGCTCCTCTACTCGGTTATCACCCTCCGAGGTACTCCGAGATACGACCAAGGGAAAGGGAAGTCTTAGTTTAATAGGCATCCATCTAGCGATTTTCGAATTTGATTAAAAACAGTGACTCGGAAGCTGCAAGGGGTAGTAGACCGAGGGGGTCTCTAGGCGCTTCGACGTCCTCCTTGTGAGAACCGGGCCATTGGGGTTTGACCTGTGAGCTAGGGGTGGGCTTTGCTCCCACCTGTTGAGCGCAACAGCAATCCCTCTTCGGTTTGAGAAGAACTAGATCGGAGTAGTCACACCACCGGATCTACAACTTAATCCAAGAAGAACAACATTAATAAAATTAACTAAAATAAACCAAGAAGCATTTCAAAATCGGTTCTACAACATATTTATTTCAAGCACTCTTTTACTACAATTTTTACTTCCAGCACTTTATTTCTCAGCACATTTATTTACTTTCGATTCTGTAAATGAGCATGTGGTGGATGTTAACTGCTTAAATCTTTTTCATACTTTAAATCTACTGCTGGTTTAGTAATCTGTATTCATAACGATTTTCTGCTATTTCACAAGTTTGTTTCATTTTCCCATACATTTATTTTATTTCATTATTGTCTATAATTATTTGGTTTATTCATATATTTCATTGTTAAACACTTTAGCCATAAGTTCAATCATAGCTTAAATCTGTAAATTGTTTTATTTTTTATAATCTTGTAAAGTGGTAACTTATTTTTGACTCCATTATCTAGGCACTGGTCTTGTTTTATATAAGGTCTTAGCCTCATTCTGTAAACGATCCCTTTAATTAATCTTTAATTAATTAATAAACCTGGAACTTAGTTTTCCCTTAGGGACTGCCCCCTTGGCTCCGTTAGGATCTTGCCTAAACGGAGGAGTTGCGGACTGAGGTGATAGTGGTCCCCAGCTCTCACTTGCCCCCAAGGACACACATAGCAGGTTGTGACTTTCCTGCACTTTAAAGTGTGAATTAGGCGGCAACAAGGCCCATTTTGAGTTGAAATTTCCTCTAATGGTAGTTAGGATTAGGGTTTCAATAGATAAGGTATAAAAGAGTGTTTAGGAAAAAGAGAGAGACATCAGAAGAAGAGAAAGAAGACAAGTGAGAGAGAGAGAGAAATTAAATCTTGAAGGAGATTTCTGATTTGTGAGAGATTGATCATCAAGACAAATTGAAGGCAAGATTGCGAAGAAATTTCTGTAGTATTCATTGGATAGTACATCCAGACCGTACACTCATTATTGCAGGCCTTACAAGCACAGAAATCGAGGCAGATTGTAGGCACAAATTTCAAGACAATTTTTTTTGCATTTAATGTTGGGAAGAATCCATACAATCCATACCTGGCACAAATCTCGAGAAACCTGTTGTGTACAGTTCGCATGTGGGTTGACTGGGAGTATATTTGGCACATTTTCCAATGCAGATTTACAAATGAATGAGGGTTTTTTATTGTTTTGGTGCTGTAGAAGAAATTCTGAGTAGTTGAATTTCTGATTTTCTCGCATAAATAAATAAAATTTCTCTTGGTTTTCCTCTAGTGAGGGTTTGCCCTGGGCTTGGCCCTAAATTTCTGTGTTGTCACACTTATCTTCAAATTGATTTTGAGTGCACTAGTGTTTATGCTTAAACTATCAGATAAATTCATTTTATGAATTATTAGTTCAGAAAAGTAATAAATCAGATTTGCAGTTAAGTGTTTGATAAAAGTCCAATAAAAAAGTTTTGTGATTCTTTATCAAATTTCTTCAATTTGCACTAGGAATCTGCAAATTTGATGATCTGGGTTTTGCTAGCCATACCAAAAAACTCTCTCTCCCTCCTAGACATCATCATTGGACACCATTTTCCCATCTCAAGGAATCTCTAGAGGTGAAAGCGCCCCTCTTAGTCTGGCAGTTAGTTCCCTGTGTCTTCTTCCGGATTCACTTGGATTTTCTCATACTATTGAATCTTCCATCCAAGTAGGTGTGTTGAAAGCCTAAATTCTTCGTATCAACCTCATCCTGGGAATTTTCTATCTTTCTGCTTAAATCCCCCCAGGGTCCCAAGTTTGATTGTTTGAACAAACATACTGATCCTAGATCTAATCGTAATCTCATAAGTCACTAATCCATTGTACTTGAGTATTATTTCCACCATTCTTAAACTCCCATACTCAAGCATTCCCTAATTTGTGGTTTTTCCTTTAAATCTAGGGTTTCTAGCTCTCACCTTACGTATTCCTCGTTTGATTGGTTTGATCTAGTGATTAGCTATAGGTCTGTCCTTCTAGCATAGGTCGGGGTCTCTCCCTTTATCACTTGGGCATTCAGTGGCATAAAGCAAAAGATATCCTAATCGGCATGACAACCATCCATCTTTGGGGTTTAGGGTATTCGTAGGCCACGGCTTTGGTTGCTTGTCCCCTCTGCCATCCTGTACAGGATTACTCTATGGGGCAACTACAAGATCCGTGATAACATTTCCAAAAAGCCTCTAAAGAAATAAAGTTTTCATAAAGAAGATTTCACTCTCATCTTGCCTCACATGGTTTGAGCAAGAGCAATTTGAACAAGGGTGATTTGACAGGCAGCTTAAGCAAAGGTGTTTCCAGCAAAAGGGAGTGTTATCTTTTGGGCAGCTACAGCCATCATCATGTGTTGTTTTGTGGTATTTTTGGGCAGCTACAGCCATCATTGTCTGTTGTTTTCTGGTGTTTTTGAGTAGTTTCAGCTACAACAAGCATTTTTTGGTGTTCTCATCACCTTTAACAACTATTTCATGTTTGTTTAGTTGAAAAGCAAGCTTGTTTGAAGTTTTTTGCTAGTTATTTAGTGTTTTTTGTTAGTTTTTTGCTAGTTATTTAGGGTTTATGCTTCCATTCTCCATTTTATTTATTGCAGATCTGTTTTTTAAATTTTTAATAGCAGCAATAGCTTCCAACCAAGCTACTCTTCCTCCAATGCCTAAGACCAACAAGAGGACTAACTACAATCCTCTTTGGAGGCATGTTACAAAGATTGCAAAAATTCCCGGTGGTGGATCATGGGAATGGTGGTGCAACCTATGTAATAAATGCTACAAGGGCTCTCACCCCAAAGTAAAGGCAATTTTTTGCAAGAATTAAGAATAGGTGTGGGTTGTTGCCCAAAAACAGTGGACCCGACAAAGGAGGAAGTATGAGAGTGAGCAAGAAGCTAATACGATTAAGGGAAGACATGAAGAGCTTGCTAATGTTACTCCTCAGATTCCAAACATTGATACAAGGATTGTGCGTGAAGGAAAGAAGAGGAAAGCAGCTCAACAAAAACAACAAATACAAGTATCAAAAAATTCTAAAGGTTCATCTCCTCATTTTACAATTCAAGAGAGCAAAACAACTAAATGGTGAATGTTCAAGGGAGAGAGGAAGTTGAAACAAAAGTGACAAGGGACATCTATGCTTGTGATATCCCTTTTAATATGGTTTGATCTCCTTATTGTCAAGATATGGTGAGGCCCGAGGGAAATTAACACAACCCCTTGAGGGTTCAAGGGGCCTAACTATGAAAAACTCCAAACCAATCTGCTCAAAAAGGAGAAAGATCTTGTTGAGGATATTTTAGCACCTATTTGTGCCTCTTGGAGTAGCACTATGATTACCATTGTCTCGGATGGATGGACAAGTACTAGGCATAGGCAATTGATCAATATCAGAGTCACTTCACCAAAAGGAGCAATGGTTTTGATTCTTAAAAGTCGAAGCATATTCAAGGGAGGTAAAGTATGCTCAATTCATTTTTGATATTTTAATCAAAACAATTGAGTAAATAGGACCTTCTAAGATGGTGCAAGGTATCACAAATAATGCATTGATTTGCAAAGCTTCATGTTTGATTATTGAGAGCATATATGATAACATTTTTTGGACTCCTTCCATTGTCCATAATTTAAATCTGATCCTAGAAGAGATTGACTATAATGTTCCATGGATCAAAGAACTTATAAGGTAAGTAAGGAACATAATCAAATTCATCACCAACCACCACCAATCTCAAGTAATATTTTGAGAATACTTCAAATTAGAGTTGTTGAAAGTTGTTGAGACAAGATATGCCTTCAACTTCATCATGTGGGAATTGTGCAACTTTAGAAGTTATTCTTATTGTACTTTTATTGTATTTCCTTGTACCTCCTACGGGAGATTATACTGATGTAATTATTCATATAAACCCTAGAAAGAATCAATATAAACCCCAGGGAACACTAAATAAAGAAAAGAATATAAATAAATATTAGTTTTCATTTTCCCCACGACAAGTCGGCCCCGGTAAGAATGTCAAGTCGGCCCCAGTAAGAATGTCAAGTTGGCCCCACTAAAAAGTCACTTGGAAAATCAGTATAAATAGGAGGCACCCCTCATCATTTGTTATTCACTCACTCAAGTTCGCTCCAGCATAAGAAGGTGCGCTACTGCATCCAGAAGGAGTATTTTTCCGGGGTTGTATCTTAGAGACTTCTTTCTCTCTCTTTCTTCTTCTCTCTGTTCTCAGAAGCTATCATCTCTATACGAAGGTTTGATAGGTTTTTCCCAATTGGGTTTCCCAGGATAAATTCGTGTGTTCTTTGTTTCTGAGCTTTATCTTTCTTCTAGAGATCTTATTGTTTATTTGCAATTAAGTTATACTTCTACAATCTTGTAAAAACTAACATGGTATCAGAGCAGTGCTAGAAGAGGCCATTGTCGGAAGCTAGGGTTTGACCTTTCAAGGCCTTCCCTCATCTCTTCAACCGAAAAAAGGTTGTGGAAACTTCACTCTAGGGGAGGCACATCTTTTGGTGAAGGAAAAATCAAATTCCAAGAAGTTTCATTTTTTAACTGATTTTGCTGCTGCAAAAATTAGGGTTTTAAGTTTTGCGTTGATCGGGCCTCTATTTTGGCTCGACCTCACCTTCCCTCAACTCGCCTTGATTGGGCGCATCTATCTGTGAGGTTAGTTTCTTTAACTTCAAAAGTTCATTTTTGACCTAACTCCTGCTAGGGTTTCTAGTTCAAATATGCAGACAAGATGATTGGAATGAAGGTTGAAGATTGTCTTGATGGGGATACAGACTTCATATCCTGGAAACCTAGAGTTCTTCTCATCCTAGAAGAAAATGATCTCTTGAAGTTTGTCAATGAAAACGTTCCAAAACCAGAAGCGGAAGAAGACAAGTCCCAGTGGAGGAAGAGTAATGCTAAAGCAAGGATTCTGGTGGACCAATCAAAGATCGCTTGGTTCCCCAAGTCTCAGAAAAGAAGATAACTAGGAAGATGTTCAAGACCTTGAAGAAGTTATTTGAACATAGTAGCATCAATGTGACTCTCACATTGAGGAACTAACTGTCAAATATGAAGATGATCAAGTTCGAATCAATTGCCTCATATTTCATGAGGATCACCGAACTTCGGGACAAGCTAAGGACCAGTGGAGATAACATTGAAGATAAGGAGCTTGTCATGACCACTCTAAATGGTCTTCCACCATCTTCAGAGTCCTTTATCCAAACCATAAGTGGTCGAACCATGCTGCCCAAATTTGATAGGTTATGGGCAGACTGCACACAAGAAGAGACAAGGATTGCAGCAAGACAAAGACTCCATGGTCCTCAAGATGAGGAGAATCAAGCTTTCATCACTCATGCCAAGAAAGGCAAGGGAAAAGGAAGGAAGATTCAAAACCATAAGCACCAAGCTAGGGGACCAAGTTCTCCTCCCAATCAGAGAGAAAAGAAGAAGGATGTATCACCTATACAATGCCATGAGTGCAAGAAATATGGTCACTATGCAAGCAAGTGCTAACAAGAGGAAGCATGAAGCTTCAATAGGTAATGTGGAAGAAGGTCATCATCACAAGAAACAAAGAAATGAAGATCGTACAGAATTCTTCTTCATATCAACATTATCAGGTACGGTTCCCACCACTATAGATACATGGCTTATAGATAGTGGTGCTTCTAAACATATGACTAGTTATAAAGAGAACCTTTCAGAAGTTGTTAAGAAATAATCTCATCTCCGTGTCATACTTGGAGATGATGCCAACTACACTGCGAAAGGATTTGGATCTACCTCTCGTCAGTTAGAATCCAATGACATACTACACCTAAATGATGTGATTTATGTACCTAGTATGAAAAGAAACCTCGTCTCCATCTCCGACTTAGGAGACAAGGGATATAAAGTTAGATTTGCAGATGGAAATGTGCATGCATGGCACAAGAATTTTAGCATGAACACAGCAAAAGTGATTGGTGTAAGGGAGGAGAGCTTGTATCGATTGAGCACCTTACCAGCTCAAGCTTTAGTCCATGATTCCACCAACATAAGTGAGCTATGGAACAGAAGACTAGCTCATCTAAACTATCAAGCTCTCCCATTATTAAGGAACATGGTGACAAGTCTACCAGTACTTCATGTAGACCGTGATGATATATGTAGAGGATGTGTACTTAGTAAGTACTAGGAATACCAAAGGTTCCTTTCTAAAATTTGAAAGCAGATCCAAGGGAATATCTGATCTAGTCCACTCTAATTTGGCAAACCCATGATCGTTACTTCATTGGGTGGATACAACTACTATGTAACATTTATTGATGACCACTCACGAAAGACGTGGATATACTTTCTCAATACCAAGGAATCTAAGGAAGTACTCAGCAAGTTCGAAGAATTCGAAGCACAAATCAAGAATCTGTTAGAAGAAGGATTAAGATCCTGAGATCAAACAATGGTGGAGAATATACCTCTACAAAATTCAATGATTTCTGCAAGGAGGTAGGAATTAAGAGGGGGCTCACAATTCCCTACAACCCTCAACAAAATGGGGTTGCGGAAAGAAAGAACAGAACAATTGTGGATGCAACCAAAGCCATGATACATGACCAGATTCTACCAATGTTCTTATGGGCAGAAGCATCCAGAACAGCTGTATATGTACAAAATAGATGTCCACGTAAATCTTGAAGAACATGAATCCGAGAGAAGCCTTCACAGGACTGAACACAGAAGTGGGCCACCTTCGTATCTTTGGTTGCCTAGTCTACATTCATGTGCCCAAGGATAAAAGGACGAAGTTAGAACCTTCAGGGAAGAAGGGAACATTCGTGGAATACAGTGAGCCTTCAAAGGCTTACAAAATATACATCCTAGAATCGAGGCAAATCGAAGTCAGCAAGGATGTGACCTTTGAAAAAGATATGGCTATCTAAAGAGGAAGAGGATCTGATATGGACATCAATGATGACGAAGAGATGAGATCATCTACCCCTCCAAAAGTTAAGAGGGAGTTTGAAGAAAAGAATGAACCGATCGATCCCATTGGTCCAGTTGAGCCAGTTAATGCTCCCACATATATAGCAGTAAGTCGAAAAAGGCCTAGATGGGCACAATAGACATTATAGGATGTAGAGGAGCACAAAGCTCCACATGGAACCTATCGAGAAAGCAAAAGACCTCAGAGGTTCTCGAGTTATAGCATTGATGAGTCACATCATTGACCCAGAGCCTACCACATATGAAGAAGCATCCAGACACCAAGCTTGGAAGGATGCCATGACGGAGGAATTCCAGTCCATCATGAAGAATGACGTATGGGAGGTTGTACCAAGACCTGAGGGGAAGTCGATAGTGACTTCCAAATGGCTTTTCAAGATTAAACACGGAGCAATTGATAGTGTGGAAAAACACAAGGCTAGATTTGTTGCAAAAGGATTCTCTCAAAAAGAGGGAATTGACTATGATGAAACATTTGCTCCTACGGCTCAATATACTTCCATCAGAACCATCATTGCTATTGCTTCAGCTATGAGATGGAAGTTGCATCAGATGGATGTAAAGGTTGCCTTCCTCAATGGTATTATCGAGGAAGAAGTTTACATTGAACAACCAGAAGGGTTTATTGTCCATGGGAAAGAATCTCACATATGTAAACTAAAAAAGGCATTATATGGACTCAAGCAAGCACCTCGTGCTTGGTGTGGACAAATAGACGGATACCTGGTAAACTTGGGATTCACCAAGAGTGATGCAGATCCCAATCTTTACTACAAGATTGAGGATAATGAGCCACTAATTTTGGTTCTGTATGTGGATGACTTGTTTCTTACAAATAATGAGAAACTCATTGAATGGTGTAAGAAGAAGCTTGCATCCGAGTTTGAAATGAAGGACCTTAGATTGATGCATTACTTCTTGGGACTAGAAGTATGGCAGAGGCAAAAGGAAATTTTCCTAAGTCAAGGAAAATACACCATTGATATTTTAAAGAGATTCAGGATGTTGGACTGCAAATCCATGGCTACTCTGATGGATGCAAATCTAAAGAAGCTAAGGGAATCTGCTTTAGATTCTGATTTGATTGATCCCACCATGTATCGCCAGTTGATTGGATCTCTGATGTATCTGATGAACACCAGACCAGATATATGTTTTGTTGTGAACACTCTCTGCCTGTTTATGAGTGATCCAAGGAAGATTCATTTGGTTACTACAAAACATGTTCTCAGATTCTTATGTGGCACTATGGGATATGGACTAAGATATGCTTCAGGATGTGATTTGACATTGCAAGGATTTTCTTATTCATATTGGATCGGATGTGCTGCATACGGGAAGAGTACTTCCGTATGTTGCTTCAATTTGGGTTCTACAGTAATTTCTTAGTGTAGCAGGAAGCAGACATCAGTAGCACTCAACACTGTAGGGGCCAAGTACATGGCTGCCAGTATAGCAGCCCGAGAAGCAGTATGGCTTCGAAAACTCCTTGCAGGATTGTTTGGTCAAATTTCAGGACATCAAAGTTGTATACAGATGTCAATGAATTCCATATTTCACAATAAGACAAAGCATATAGAGATTTGATATCACTACATTCGTGATATGGTGCATAAAGGTACGGTCGACATACAATATGTTCCGACTGATGACCAAACTGCAGATATTCTTACCAAGCCTCTTCTTAGGACAAAGTTTGATTACTTTCGCAGAAGACTTGGAGTAGAAGAAAATTCATCTCTCATGGAGAGGGAAAGTTGAGATAGACATCTACGTTTTCTTTCACAATGGTGCCTCTACTCGTTCCAGATCTCAGCCTAATATGGGAGAAATCCCATCGGCATTGTGAGACAGGAAGGCAGCAGATTGTCGTGTACATTGGTGACCTCTACTCGTTCTAGTTCTCAGCCTGGTATGGGAGAAATCCCATTGGCGTTGTGAGACGAACAGGTCGTAGATGGTCGTGTACACTAGTGGCCTTTGCTCGCCCTAGTTCTCAACCTATATGGGAGAAATTCCATCGGCATATTGAGACGAGAAGGAAGTAGAAAGTTGTGTGCACTGGTAACCACTACTCGTTCTAGTTCTTAGCCTGGTGTGGAATAAATCCCATCGACAGTAGAGACGAACTAGTAGTAGATGGTTGTGTACACTAGTGACCGCTATTCGCCCTAGTTATCATCCTGGTATGGGAGAAATCCCATTGACACTTGAGAGGAACAGGTAGTAAATGGCCATGAGAAGCATGTCCTAGTTCTCGATTAGAGACAGACTTGTAGTAGATGAGATGTTGATTATTGTACTCTCTGGCGGACTGTGCAAAGTTGCAAAACTGATGGATCTACCGATGGACTGAGTGGACCAAAAACAGTGTTGACAACCTTCAGTATGTATAGAGACGATTGAGACAGACGAGATATACAGAAGAGACCCAGATGTTTGTGATGTTGATGATGACCATATCAGAAGAATACCTTCCTTGTTGAGAGGGAGTGTTGAAAATTGTGCAACTTCAGAAGACATTCTTATTGTACTTGTATTGTATTCCATTGTACCTCCTACGGGAGATTATAGTGATGTAATTACTGATGTAAACCCTAGAAAGAATCAATGTAAACCCCGGCGAAGACTAAGTAAACAAAAGAATAAAAATAAATATTAGTTTTGTATTTCCCTAAGACAAGTCGGCCCTAGTAAGACTGTCAAGTCGGCCCCAGTAAAAAGTCACTTGGAAAATCAGTATAAATAGGGGGCGCCCTTCCTCATTTGTTATTCACTCACTCAAGTTCACTCCAGCATAAGGAGGTGCGATACTGTAGCCAGAAGGAGTGTTTTTCTTGGGTTGTATCTTAGAGAGACTTCTTTCTCTCTCTTTCTTCTTCTCTCTGTTCTCAGAAGCTATCATCTCTATATGAAGGTTTGCTAGGTTTTTCCCGATTAGGTTTCCCATGATAAATTCTTGTGTTCTTTGTTTATGTGCTTTGTCTTTCATCTAGAGATCCTTTTGTTTATTTGCAATTAAGTTATACTGCTATAATATTGTACAAACTAACACATCATGTTGTGTCGCCTTGTTGAGGTTAAGTAACCATTAGTTCCTATGGTGCTGAGTCAACTTTAGGCAGAGAGGAGACAGGAAAATTCAAAGTACAGAACTATGGTGCATAGATTGTGTCTTGATGAGGAGTGGTGGCGCAAGATAGATTTCTTGCTCAAGTTCACATCTCCTGCATTTGAGCTTCTCCAAAGTGTCGATATGAACAAACTTTTCTTAGGAGAGGTATACAATGGTATGGATACCATAGTTTAGAAAAATAAGGAAATCATTTCACATGGGTTTCCTCATATTTTATTTGTTTATGCTCATTTTGGTGATTTAGTGAAAAAAATCATGGTTAAGAGATGGAACCAATTCAACACTCTATTGTACCACCAGTTGTATGGGGGTATTATATGTTAAAATTTCAATATGATTATGTTAGATATTCAAACAATGTGCAATATAACATCATAATCATATGCAATAGGATCACTAAAAGAAACATAAGCATAGCAACACAATAGACACAAATATTTTCATCTGAGAAACCACAAGGGAGAAAACCCAGCAACTTCTTCAATATAGATCCCGTCAACAAGAACAATGCCAAACCAAGATAAGATAAACCCCAAAGACAATAGCAGCTACTTCTTCTCTCCAGCGAACCTCTTCTCTCTCTCTCTTGCACACTTGCTTGAGTTGAGTGTGTGTCCAAATGAGAGGTGCGTCCTCTCTATTTATACACATCAAGTGAGAGATCTAATTCCCTAACTGGGCCGAAGTGTTACTCTTACAGGGCCGACTTGTCTAGGGAAACACAAAATAACATTTATATAATATTTATTATGGGTACTATTGACCCGACTTGCAACAGAAGGTTTACATTGATTCTTCCAAGACTTTTACATGACCAATTACATCAATAACATCTCTCGAAGGAGAAACAACAATAATACAATAAAAGCACAATAAGAAAATCTTCCGAAGTTACATTCTTCAACACTCCCTCTTAACAAGGAAGGTATTATATGCATCACGGTCATCATCACAGGACACTAGATCTCATCATCATCACTGGATCTTGTCAGTAGACATCATCACTAGATCTCATTACTGTTGCTGCAACTTGGTACTCAGGCCATTGACCTATGACATCTCTCAAAACTATACATCATAAGAAGTTCGTATATCAACCAACCCTTTTTCATGTTGGGTGTACCTCTCATATATATCAGTGCATCAACCAGACCTTTTTCATGCTGGGAGCAACCCTCAACCAGCCATTTTTCATCCTGGGAGCAAACCTCATACCGGTGCATCAACCATCCCTTAGTCATGATGGGAGCAACCCTCATATCGATGCATAACTCAGCCCTCTTTCATGGTAGGAGCTACCCGTACAACAACCAATCCTTTTTCATATTGGGTGTACCTCTCATATATATAGGTGCATCAACTAGCCATTTTTCATGCTAGGAGCTACCCGTATAGCAACCAATCCTTTTTCATACTGTGTGTGACTCTACAGAGCCAATCCTTTCTCATACTGGATGTAGCTCTCCGCAATACCAGTCTTTTTTCATATTGGATGCACATGTCTGCAGTGCCAGTCCTTTTTCATATTGGATGCAAGTCTCATACGTCTTTCACAGTACCACCATTTTTTCATGCTGGACATGAAGACCACGCGTCTACCATAGAGCTAGCCCTTTTTCCTACTAGATGTGAAGACCACTCGTCTTCCACAGAGCCAACCCTTTTCATGCTGGATGTGAAGACCACGTGTCTTCCACAGAACCATCCCTTTTTCATGTTGGATGTGAAGACCACTCATCTTCCATAGCGCCAACCCTTTTTCATGTTGGATGTGAAGACCACGGGGACTCATCACTCCTTGCAATGGCCACCGATCTGGACAACTCCAAGCTTGTCCCTGAAGTACTCAAACTTCACTCTCGCCAGAGGCTTGGTCCATACATCAGTTATCTGCTCATCTGTCGCAATGTACTAGAGCTTCATTGCTCCTCTCTGCACCATATCCCTTCTATAGTGATACCAAATCTCAATGTACTTCGACTTGTCATGGAACACAAGGTTCTCGGACAACTTCACACAACTTTGGCTGTCACAGAATACACAAGCCTCCAACTCAACATCAAACAATCCCACAAGTAGCTTTCTAAGCCACACTGCCTCACAACTAGTTGAACAAGATGCCATGTACTATGCCTTGGTTGTGCTCAGTGCTACACTCGTATGCTTCCTGTTGAACCAAGAAATCATGCTAGACCCTGTTACCACCTAAGTTGTACTTAGTCGGTGTTATCCAGTGAGCCTGGTGAACCGAACAAAGATGATTTGTTCGGACTTCAGAAGACCTTCAGACTTGCTTCTGGGAAGTGTTTTTTTTATCTACCACATGTTCATACCCCCTTGGGGGAGTTGTAATAAAATGTTCTAGCATGGTAGTGTCTGTAAAAGACTCGGTCTCTTGGACTGTATTTGTCAATCCGATCAGCCCAGAGTGTTTTTTCCCGTTGGTTATTATTGGTTGTTGAATAAACGACTGATAATTTTTGAGTTTTTCACTCAATACCTCCAGGTGGTCGGCTTGGCATTTGGGCCTATTGAGGTTATTAGAGTCTGTGTGTCAATGTATAAACATGCTAGGGATTATGGTCGAGTCATATGAACATGTGTTAAGTCTCCCTAGGTTTTGTTTTTCTTAATTTTTAATTTTAATTTTTTCACAAAACTTAGGCTATTTTTTAGTAGTCTAAATGGAAAAATTGGTCTTGTAATAAAAGTGGGGTTAAAAGTCAGATTCAGTCATGAGGGTGCTCATTTTCTAACTCGGAGCACCCGATAAACCCATAGACCCACTTTTCCTAAGTTTTGAGTGATTTTTCCATCACTCAGGTAAGAAAATCCAAAAAAATCAAATATTAATTAATTTAATTAAAAATTAATTAAATAATGCAGCAAATCCAAATTCCTAAATCAGTGGATTTTGCTCCGATTTGATTGAAATCAATCTCATTGGCTTCAGATTGACCGGGAGTTGTCATTCCTTGATTGAAGGCATGGATCAAGTCTGAAGAGGAGCTTAACAGGCTCACGCATATCTAGGTGTTGCACCCTCCTTTCTCTCTCCTCCACATGTGTGGATCAATCCGGCAGTTGTTTGATGGGTGGTTCAGTTCATTGAGTGAGGTGTCACTCCAATTTGCAGTTCTAGTCCAGTTAGACTCAGTTCATCATCAAATCAGGCTCGGCTTGACTCTCTGTCAGCTTCAGTCTCTCTTTCAATCAGGCATGCGCCCCTCTTGGCCAGTCTGGCTATAAATAAAGCAGCTTTTTCCTCTTCCAAGCTAGTTAGAGTTGGATGAAGAGTGGTTGCCATTGTAATACTGCTATATTTTCATTGTGAATAAAGAATCTTTGGAGGCTATACTGTGTAGTGCATGTGTTTGTGTGGATTCCCAGTGTCATGCTGCTAATGTTGTAACCCAAAATTTTTCCAATTTTTGTGCTGCTTTGTATTCTAGCTTCAAGGATTCGGTTGAATCAAGTAAGGGTGTAAACTAGGCAAGTAAGATTACTTGCTCTTGTTTATTCATATTATGTATGCTCAAGAATCTAAGTTATATGCTTAAATAAAATTATTTTTGCATGATCTTCCATTTTTTTGTTTCATACATATATATCCAGATCTCACGAGGTGTTGTGCATGCTTGTGTGATATAGTTGCAGGTTCCCGATCGGACGAGGTGTGGATCAAGATTGACATCATTCCTTATCCAATAAGTTCAAGACTCTGTCCCTCAGCACTTCACAAAAGGGCCTCCTTTCAGCTTGTTTCATTCAAGCAACGAACCAACCTTCTCTCCTCTTACTCTCCTTTTAAAAAAACTAAATCTTCTTAGTTACTTGGCTTTTGTATTTTAGATCTACTGTTTCAAAGCTGATATCTTTCTAGATCTAAACATATAGGAGTTGCATGCATAGATTTAGTTTCATTTAAGAAAAAGATTCAAGTCCTTTCTCTTTAAAAACTAGATCTAGCAGTAAAAGTCTTTCATTTTTTATAAGTAGTTTTAAGCCAAATCAAAAGCTTGTTTAAAGTGAATAGTCTTTCTTTATTAAAAGTTAAATCTAGCATCTAAAGTGCACATTTCATTGGCTGCCCCAAAGCTAGCCAAGATCCTCAAGAGGACTTGTCCTCTTGAGTTATTTTTGTATTTTCTTAAAAGTACTTTAACTTAGTATTTTTTGGTAGTTTTTTGGGGGTTGTCCAAAGACACTTTTAAAGTGTTTTGGGGAACTTTACACTAATTAAAACTTGCTGGTTTTTAGCAGGTTCGTCCAAAAAGAGGAGGAGGTGTTGTCCGAATAGCAATTTTTGGGCCATTCGAAACTTCCCAGGGATCTCCCCATTTTTCGCAGTCATTATTGTTGTACTTTGTAAGCCCTTGGGTTCGTTCGATATAAGAACCAAGCGGCATTTTTCAATTAAGTTTTGTAACTGAGTAATAAAAAAAACAAGTTTGAGTAGGCTCTTTCGAGCCAACTCCCCATCCCCCCAGCAAGGATTCTGCGTTTTTTTTGTGATTTTGTGATTTTTTCAATTTTCTTTTTTAGTTTACTTGTTTTTAGTAGCATTGTATACTTGATTCATAAGCAGTGCAATATCTTTTACAAATTCAAAGTAATCATACTACTTACCCCACAACTTCCCGATTGACCCGAAAGGGGAAAGAGATGCGTAGTAGGACTAATTAGATAACATGTGAGTTGTGTTTTGATGTTTGTTTTATTTTTTTATTTTTTATCATCTAAAATTAACCCCTCCTTGCTTTCCCAATTGAGGTCCACTTGGACCGAAAGAGATTCCTGGAGGTTCTCCTTTTGTAACAAAGAACACAGCTTAAAATCCTTAAAAAACTTATCAAGGCTCCGTTGTGTATGCTCTGCACTGGCTATGGTTCGTCCGATCAGTCAAGCTGCATCAAAAGCAACGCGAGTGACTAGAATAATTAGGATTCACTTTCCCAATTAACCACCTCAGGCGAAAATAACGCCTCAATTGAACCGTAAACGGTGGCAAAATATTCAAAGGAAGTGGGAACTACTAGGCAGTGACCTCGAGGCGTCGATCTCTGTTACATCCTAGTGGGTGTATTATGAACACAGTCTCAAAGACTCCATTCAGCCCACACATTCCTTGCAGGTAGCCGTAGCGGTTGTCGCTTTTGGACATACTCCAAGTACCCCCTGAGTATATCTGGAGTCCCCCCGCCTAATTTAATTAACTCATCATACATTAACTTAAAATTTGACCAAGAGCACTTGCAACACCCATTTGTATTTCAACAGCAATCTCATTTGTGGACTCCATTATTGGCACTGATCTATTTGATATTATCATATGTTTCTGCATTACTGCTTATCAAGTTTTGATTTCTATGCTGTTGTGGTATAACAAATCTTGCAAATATCTTGTGTCGAATCCATTTGTCAAAACTCCTAAAAAACTTACTCATTTAATACCATCATCATCTAAGTAGCTAGCCTTAGTAACTCGTAGGGTCTACCCCCCTTGGCTTCGTTAAGAGTTTGCCTAAATGGAGGAGTCAAGAACAAGGTGACAGCCTTGACTCAAAACTTGCCCCTAAGGACACACCTAGTGGCTTGAAGATTTCTGCCACGTTCCCCCCCAGGTGTGTGAAAGGCGGCAATAGACCCCAAGTTGAAGCAACACCCTGAATTGTTCTTCCTATCCGTAGCAGTACCAACCCAATCTGAGTCAACATAGCCCTGCAGGAAAATCCTCTGATCTGTCACATATCTAAGACCATACTCAACTGTACCCTTTGGGTACCTCAACACATGCTTGTCATGTGAACACGTCTCATCTCTACCATGTACTGACTCAAAGTGTTCACCGCAAAGCATATATTTGACCTCGTGTTTGTCAAATACATCAACGAACCAATCATCTGCATGTAGATTGTGGCATCAACTATCTTTGAAGTATTACACAACAACTTCAAGTTCAATGCCATCGGTGTGGCCATGGCCTTGCAATCCATCACCTTGTATCTCTTCAGGATCTCTACCGCATATTTTCCTTGGCTAAGGAAAATCTCATCTAGATTCTACCATACTACTAATCCCAAAAATCATGCCAAGATTCTCGAACTCTGAGATCTACTTCCTCTCAGTGGGGGGAGACATCTGGTATCACTATGAGCATATCCCTGAGATACTGAGGAAAACAACCCTTGCCATGGATAGAGGCTAAGTGATAATGTCTCTCAATCTATCTCTGCAATCTATGTTGTAGTCACTCCCTCTGAAGCAGAGCTTTCCTACTCCCTCTGTAACTGAGCACTATCCTCCCTCTGCATCTTAACATCTTGTACTCTCTGCATCGGGACATTCTGTACTAGAGTGACTGGTAGCCTTCTCTGTTGTTGAACTTCTATGTATCCATCTATGTCATCTCACATCAAATGGGTCTGTCGAGATGAGCTTTTTTCTCTCAAGGTCACTAAATACCAAGATCCACCATCTCGAACCCTGTTGCAGTTTCCCTCTTGCACCCATCTATGCGCTCCTCATCTTCAACCTTGTAGCAAAGGTTGAGGTCTCATCACTCTAGGTGATCCTCAAGCTCATCATGTAACTGTATGTCCTGGCATGTTATCCCATGGGTTCCTTCTGAGCCAGTACAAAGCCTTCTTCAATCTACACACATGCGATTCTTCGTAAAGAGTCTCGAATCCTAAAGGTTGCTCAATATACACTTCTACTTTGATTACACCATCTATCTAGTGTAATATCCATCACTAGAGCAACGTCTCATCATAGTCAATTCCCTCTTTCTGAGAAAAACTTTGCTTTGTACATTTGTAGTATGCTTGATTTCATAAATCTTCTTGAGTGTTATAGCTGAACTGGCGTCACTTGTTCTTTGGAACAAGTCTCATCACTCTTCTCTTGTAGGTGATTGTACAAGATCTTTCTTGAAGTCAAATTCAGTTGCATGATTAGAAACATTTCAAAACATATTAATAGTGACAAATTCTTATGCATAAAAACATCGGACACACAGTCATGCAACTATCTTATCCAATGCTTTAACACAACATTCATCCATATTCCGTATGCACACAGTAACTTTCTAAACGCCTTCCATCTCTGCCAAAACATAATTAAGAGCGTGCACTGCTCCCAACATGGCAGCAAAGAGGCTTCATTCTAGATAAGTAGCAATGGAATGTTGTGCAACACCATATGCTACTTACCTCTCACATGCATATTAGTAGTGTTACCTGCTATTTTGTACAATAGTTGAACTTCCTATTGAGCCGCCAGTTATCGAGCATGATGAATGCTCATCTCCAGAGTTCAGAAGTTCAATGTGTTCCAGAGTTAGCCATTTTTTGGCTGAACTTTTTATTTTTTGTAAAATACATGTTCATACCGCCTTGGGGAAAATGTAAAAAATGTCCTTGCATTTAAATTTTTATAAAAGGCTCGACTTCCCAGACTTGGGCATCAAGCCGACTAGCCCAGAGTGTTTTTTCCCTTGGTTATTATTGATTGTTGAACAAACGACCAATAATTTCTGAGTTTTTCACTCGCTCCTCCAAAGCTGGGGTAATTGTCTTGATGTTTCGGCCTTGGGAGGTTATTTGAGCCTTCTTGTCAGTGTTTTTTATCATGCTAGGCATTCCGATTGAGTCGTATGAACATGTACTAGGTCCCCCTAGACTTTTGTTGGATTCCGAGAAAATTAATTTTTTTCTGTTTTTTAAGCAATTTTTTAATGGTTTAAATGGAAATTTTCAAAATGTAATAAAAGTGTGATTCGGAGTCCGTTTTCGGCATGATTGGGCTCATTTTCAAGCCCGGAGCAGCATTTTACACCAGGGGCCACTTTCACCATCAGTTGGGCAGTCGAAGCACCCGTGAGGCAGTATTTGTTGATGAAATTGTCATTGATGCCAACATGGTCTTGATGTCATTGATGCCACCACTTTGCTGAAGATGTTGAAGACCCGGCTAATGATGCAGAAGACCCTAGAGATGGTCTTGAAGCCCTGGTAGACATGATGTCTCTTGCCTGATGAAGAAACCTTTGGAACCTTGAAGGAATGGTGAAGGCAAGGTGGGTCATTTGTATGATGTGGCATGTTGATAACATAACCCTTGAACCCCTTGAAGCTCTTGAAGTATATGGAGTCTTTGATGTGTTGATGAACAAGTCTTTGCTCAGCTTATGATGCCCATGAAGGCCGTGGAGCCACTATTGCCCTTTGTAGTGGACAAGCTTGTGTGGAGCCCTTGGTAAGCTGTCTTTGATTCTGATGGCTAAGCCAGGGTCTTGCATAGAAGTATCCACAAACCCAGCTTCTACTATAGACTTGGCTAAATGAACAGCCTTCACTCAAACCAATTAATCAATGTGCAAAATGACATGGAAACACTATTCTGTTAGGTCGGCTCTATTTAATTAAAAATCAAATTGTTATGTGATGTCGGCCCAAAAATTGTTATGTCGGCTCAATAAAATTACAAGTCGGCTCCAAAGTCAAATATAGCAAGTCGGCTCAGAATTAAAATATGCATGTCGGCCCTAAAATTATGGAGGAAAATCTAGTATATATACCCCTCTCGTGTTCTCATTTTATACATGGAAATTTCAATGGAGCTCTGTGATTTTTAACTGAGGCAGCCACAGAATAGAAGGAAATTCGTGGGAGCAGTGAAGAAATTTTTAAAGGAGCAGTAGTCCCGAATTGCAGAGAAGTTTTTTTTGGTTTGCATTTTTTTTTCAAATTTTGGTGGCAGCATTAGCAGCAAAAGTCCGAGGATAAACTCTTCCAACAGACATCCAGCAAATGTGAAGAAGTGTGGACTGTTGGCTGAGTGTACAGTGATGGAGCTCTGAGGCAGCTTGTCTGAAATTCGTCCATTGTGGAAAACGCAGGCAGCATTAACACAGCAGTCTGTTAGCACAATATCTTTTGCATTCGTTTATCTCTGATTTTTCCTGTGGTTAATTCGTGGCAAGAGCTCTGAAATTCGGACAGCCTACTGAGGCAAAATTCGTGGAGCAACTCTCTTTGATTTTCGGACTGTGTACTAAGGCAGCAGATAGGAGAGCTCTGATAAAAATTTGGACTGTGGAGTTCGGTGGGGTAAAAGACAACCCTGAGTTTTTGGGTGTAGAAGATGGACCGGGGCAGCTACAGTGAAAGTAAGGGTTCATTGTCTTTAAGTTAACATGGTGCATTCATCGATATTGTTGCATCTCTGTCACCAACTAGACATTTCATTGTACATGCTCGGAAAGCTCTGTTAAAAGGCCTCATTCCAGCTAAGAATCGGACTATTCCTCCTCCGAAATATGAATATGTCTTCAGCTTGATTCGTGATTTTCCTCATCTAGACTTCACCATAAACGGGGGCATTACCACTGTGCATCAGTCAAAGCTTAACAGAGCCAAAGGCCATTTGGATGCAACTGCTGATTGCATGAGTTTTATCAGCCTATACACAGTCCGAATTTGACTTTGTCTCAATCTCGAATTGAAGTCATCTACAACATAGACATAGTCCCGAAGTTGACAAAGGTTGAGGTCTTGTCTGGGTTCTTCCACAAGACATACACAGTTCATGCATGAAGGTGATAGCCAAATTGTGAAGACAAGCCACAAGATATGATGACAGGACAATGTTTTGAAGACTGAAGTATATCTCATGCTTGATCAGTGAACAACAGGCATTTGAAGACAGTCCTAGTTGAATACATTTGTAAGTAGCGCCTAGGTTAAAGTGAAGAACAAGCACGGAAGTCAGCCCAAGTATCCACAAACAAGAATTAAGTTTGATGGACTAATTTCTAGGTCTGATTGAAGAGTCTAAACATCTGCAACCTACGGTTCTCTGATTTAAAGTTTGATAGCCAAAGTTTGAAGGTGAAATATTCAAGTCTCCAAAGCAGTCTAACCTCAGCATGATTTAAAGAAGACTCATCATCTACAGCACTTATCCAGAAGGTGAAAGCAGACCCACAGCAGCAGCAGTATGTTGATGATGATGCACAAGCCAAGGTATGAAATATGCACAGTCAAATCTAATGCTTGATTGAAGTCTGTTTTTGACACTTGTATACATGAAGGAATGAGAGCTTGGTTTTAAACTTGGCTTGATATTCCATATACAGCCTCAGTTCAAGTTTATGCTAGCAAGCAAACAATCCGAGAAGGTGTACAGTCCAAGGTGACTGAGTTTGGGGTCTTCTTCACAGTGTACACAGTCTTCTTGGACATTGGTTGGGATTTGCTTGTATTGGTTGTATTTTTGCAAGTTTGAGAATATTAATGAAGCAATGAGAGGGCACTTCAATCATTGGAAGCTGGCACAGTGAACCTGGGCATCTCAGTCCTGTACATACAGTGAAGCAGAAACAATGATGTGTTTATGAGTAGACAAGTGGTATGAACAGTGGTGCATCCCTAGAAGTTGACATGCTGATGATGAGGCTTAAGCATGAAGATGACAGTCCATGATGACAGCCCTGGAAGCTATTGATGAAGAGCAAGGTTGATGCATAGCTTAGTAAGATGACAGCCCTTACTTGGTGAGTGTATGATAGCTCTAGTGTTCACAGACCAAGTTAGGACTTGTGTTGGACTCTTCCACTCAGCCAATACCAGTCTAAGTCCAAGTTGAAGAAACATCCTAGTGACATAATGATGATGATATGGCAGTAATACATCTACAGCAGTATGGAATGTACTCTCAGCAGAAGACATGTTGACATGTGGCATCTTGAACAGCAATGATGAGCAGACTTTGCAGTATTGCAGCAGTATAGATGACTGATAAGCAAGGTTACAGCAGAGTGAACAATGATGATCAGAGAAGACAGTGAGCAGCATTGATCATGAGCAACTGTTGATGAGCTGATTGGCCAACAGTTTTGGACTAGCAGAGTTGATGTGTGCTGAGCAGAGATGATAAGCAGCGTTGATGATGACTAGCAGCAAAGATTGACCAGCAGTGATGAATAGTGTTGACCAGCTGAAGATGAGCAGAGAAGATGAGCAGCTTTGATGTGACAGAGATTTCTTGTGTGACACAAGTATACTGTATTGTAAAAGCAAGCTTGTCTTGCTTTTGAGGTTAGGATACCTCAAACCCTTCTTAGCAGGGTCTAAGAAAACTAGGCAGGGTCTTGGATTAAGAGTAGGTGCTCTATTTATCAGTAGGTGTTGATTTTGCCTAACGGTTGTAGCCGAACCAAATCTAATACAAAAAGATTACAAAATTATATGGTGTTGTGTTCTTTTGTGTTATGGCTCTTTATGAATGAAATGCTTATGCTATGTGAATGATGAAGTGACAGATGCTTATGAAATGATTATGGTAGAGTAATGGAATGATGAATTGATAGCTAACGGTGATAAGCTAAGAAAAGTTTAAAATTGCCTTCACAGTGATTCACCCCCCCCCCCCCTCTCAGTGTCTACAGTATTTGGCTAAAAATGCATCATAGTAGCATTTAAATGCTAAATTTGGACATTTTGGCACTTGGTCAAAATATTCAAAAAAGTCAAAATTGAATATTTTAATGGTGTGGTGACTTGGCATATGGGTCCCCATTAACTTACGACCCTTTTCCACATGATGGAAGTAAGACTTTGGTTTAATGTTTAAAGTGGTGAATTTAATTAAAAAGAGAAGTGACATGAGGGAGAAGTGGGCTCATGCTTATGTGGTGATGAGTGGGATATGGGGGGGGGCATCCACTAAATAAAACAATGAATATTGATTTTAACCATGGCATAAGTTTCCACTACGTGTGATTTAATACAAATTGGTTGGTGGCGAATGGTTGAAAACGTGAGGTGCTAGCGAAGGAGGTATTGAGGGGATGACGTGAGCTAGCTCTCACGTGGGTTCTACCTTGTGCGAGTTAAGGAGGCGTCATCCTCCATGTGGCAGCCACCTCTTTAAATGTAACTCAACCTTCATCTCCTCACCTACCTTGAGAGCTCTCGCGTAAGGGATTGAAGGTTGTCGATATGGAGTTTGGTGAGGAAAGGGATGAACTGATTGGGTGTGTTGGCAGTTCAGCCACAATTCAGCCTTAGTTCAGCCTTGGTTCAGCTCTAGATCAGCTCAGTTCAAGCTCACTTAACTAAGCTTGCTCTCTTGAGTTCATAAAATCCCCCTAGGGCTTGGTTTTTGTATAAATAGAGGCTCTTGGAACTCTATTGAGGATGGAGAGTTTGGCATAGAAACTCTGTTGGATTTTGTAAGCTTCTTTTGTTAATAAAATATTGAGACTTTGGAGGTCATTTGATGGGCTTTTGGCATTGTGTCTTCACCCTATGTGAAGTAATATCTCTTTCACCCTACCCTTGTATTGCAATTTGATTATTATGTTTATTGAAGACTAACAATCTAGTACTTAGGCTTCTAATCAAAATTGCATTGAGTGTTTGTGTCTTCAGGGATTGCATCTGGTAGGAGCTCTCGTCATCTAATACCTTCACCATACAAGTGTTCCATTATTAATATATTTTGTTTGCAGGGTTGTGAGCAGTTTTGGATCTTTCTTGCCCTCTCCAACAAGCTCCTAAAAACTCTTTTCAGTTACTGGTTACTAGTCCTGCCCATTTCTAAGTTGTGGAAGATCCAAGTCATACCTTTCTCCAAGCCTAGAATCTCCCACCAAGCTTGCCATCTTGCTTTTCTGGCTTGTCTTGGTCTCTTGCATTCGTTCCTCTCTTTCGCTGCCCCCTTTTTGTCCTCTTTTCCTCCTTTTTGCAGCCCTCCTTCCCTGCCCTCTCAGCCCTCTTTCGCTGTCTTTTTTTGTCTTTTTAGCAACCCTCTTTCACTGCCCTCTATACTGCTGTTCGCTGCCCCATTTCTCACTTTTTGCAGCCAATTATACTGTTGTTCACTGCCTTTTTCGTCCTTCTTTATCTTAGGTTTTTTTTTATATAAAGTTTGTGCATTGTTAGATTTCATTCTAGTTTCATTTCCTAGCTTGCATCTAGATTATTTTTTGCATTTTAGATTTAAGTTTGTAGATCTTAATCTTAGATTAGTTTCAAGTTTGATTTATTTTGCTAATGACTAATGGGTGCATGAGTTGTTTGGATTTTTGTTTGTTGTAGGTATTGAGAGAAAAATAAAGTGCAAAGGTGAAGCAAAGAGAGACTTGAACCTAAAACACTTGGAGATTACCCAAAGAAGAAGAGAAACACATCAAGAAACCATAAGGAAGATCCAAAACCCAATGAAGATGGTGTTAAACAAGAAGATCTAAAGCTTCTCACTCTCCTTGTTGTAAAAGAAGTCATAAGACTTCTTGTTCCAAGGTTTTGCTTACTTTCAGTTCCCAAAAGGTTGAAAATCCGCAATACTGTACTTGATTAATAAAAAGGCTAAGTGAGATAAGGCCTCCCACACTTTGTGTTTTCACTTCCCCCATTTGGGGAAGCCTTGTAGTCTTCTTTTCTTGGTTGAGTTGTTAGTTAGTTTCATTTTTTGCTCTTAGATCACTAATTGCTAGATTAGTTCATTATTAGCATTTTAATCATTGTTTTACTATCACATGGTTTCATATTTACAATCTGATTGTCTCTTAAAATAAACCAAAGTCTCTTGAACTTGCCATAACCCAAGTCAAGAGCACTCTCTGTCGGAGAGCATAGTTAGATTTGCATTTTCCTTGCATTAGGTATATAGAATAGTTAAAGTCTCTTGAACTTCCGTCATAAGACGAAGTCAAGAGCGCTCTCTGTTGGAGAGTTGAACCATGTGCTCCTAACTTAAAATTTGCAACTCACACCCCCCTTTCTAAAATTTACTTCGTTGCTTTCCGCCACCAAGTATGCTCTGTCGACCCTAAAAAGTTGGATTTGTACCCAAAACGGTGGTTGGAATTGTTAATTGGACAAGTGATAACATAATAAAATCTTCACCCCCACAACTAACACACCGACGTTGTCAAAAGAATTAGAGTTGTTCTTAGTAAGGGCATCGGACCCCCCTGTTGTCTAAGTTTCCCGGCTTGCTGGTTAAGTTCTTCGAACACCTAGCCCAGGATATTGGACAGGCCGAAAGGCCTCGAACGAAACGACTTAGAATACTTTTCTGGTTGGACTTTGATACCTTGTTCTCTCAGTCTTAATAATCCAAGATCACTAAAACTTGATAAAATTTACAAAGAGCATTTGCAAAACGATCGCACAAACATTGAAATCTTGAATGAAGCATCCCAACACTACAATTTTTGACTCCATACCCATTGGATAAGACACTGGTCTGTTATTATTGTATTTTCATATCTCAAGTGTATTGTTCAATATCTCATCATTATGGATGCTTTTGTTTAATTCAATCAGTGTTGTGTTTCATTTAAATACCGCAAGCATATCTTTGTTATTTTTTAAAGTAAAAACTGTGATCTTCCCATCAGAAAACTCCTAAACAACACTGATCCGCATCCGCAACCACCAAAAAAACATTTAAAACTTTGAGCCATAGAAACTCTTTGATAGGGACTACCCCCCTTGGCTTCGTTAGGAGTTAGCCTAAACGGAGGAGCTAGGAGTAGGTGACAGTACCTGGCACTATGCTTGCCCCCAAGGCCACACCTCTCCCACTTTATCAAATGAGGAGACAGCTTTCATTAGATTTCTGTTGTTGGTGTGCATTCGGCAAACAACAAGTAATATATTGTTCATCAATGCAAACACTCTAACATGCATAATACACTTTATAAATCTTGGTACATAAATATGTACACAACTGAACAATATCATTTAAGCAATTAGATATACAGGAAATGAAAATTCAAATACTTATCTTTGTTTATTTGGTAGGCTCCCTCTTGATCTTGTCTCCTTGTAGGAATTACTAGAGTCTCTGACAGTGTGCCCTACTCCATCGTCTTATTCTGAAGACCTATGTCTATCTTACTCACTATCGACAAAGCTGAGCAAGTCTTCTACACCATAGATCACTAGGAAACTCTAATGTTGAATGAAGAAAACTTTGAATCCCTTCTTATCCAATGTTGAAATGAATAAGAGGTTCTTCCATAGAGCATGATCTTCATCTTCATGGGTTTTCCGGAATCCAACTTTGTAGGAGACTCTTCCTATCCCTTTAATAGGATAAGCTTCATCTTATGCGGTAAATCCTTCTGGATCAAAGTACATATTCCTCATGACTTGAGGAATCTTCTCTTGCTCTCTTCTTAACTGGTTCATCATCTTCTGTAGCGTGACCATGATATCTCTTCTTCTTTTCTTTCTTCTTGGGGAAATCTCTTGCAAAATGTCCTTTCTCATCACAAGTGAAACACTTGAACCTTGAGTAGTTCTTCTTCTTGGTTCTTCTAGGCTTCTTGTGAAAATGTTCTTCCTTTTTAATCTTTCCCTTCTTGGCATGAGCTATCAGGGCTTGATTGTCGTCTTCACCCATCTTTTCTTCTCTTGCTATCAATCGAGCTTCTTCTTGCGTACATTCCTCCCATAGTCTACTGAATTTGGTGAGCCTTCTTCTAGCAAAAATTCCTTGAATGAAATATTCCCATGATCTTGAGAGACAATTCAAGGTAGTCATCACCACTTTTGCTTCTTCAACATTGTCTCCAATAGCTTCTAGTTGTTCTTTGATTTGGGAGATCCTTGTGAAGTAAGATTGTATACTTTTTGAGCTCTGCAACTTCACACCCTTGAGTTGAGTCCTCAAGGTCATCTTCCAAATTGATATTCTTTCCTTCTTACAAGCCGGTCAAAGCATCAAACATCTCCTTGGGAGTCTTCAAGGAGGACACATGTGGGATCAAATGATCCTTGATAGAATCGGCAATAATCCTCTTGGATTTGACCAAGTTCTTCTTCTGCTTAGCTTTGTCTTCACTTCCCTCTGGCTCAGCAACTTCTCCTTTGACATAATTTTCCACATCATGTTCTTCAAGTATCAGAAGCACTCTGTACTTCCATGCCTGAAAGTTCTCAGCTTCTTCAAGCTTGTCCTCAAGGTTAGTATTGTTTGTCATCTTGATAAAATGAGAACCTCAATTGGAAATAGAGAGAATAGTGCTTGCCAATGAGAGTGCTTTAACTGGATGCTTGCTTCAATGCCTTTCTAGAAAACTGCTTCTGGATAACCTAGTGTTTGACAGAGAAACCCTAATTTTTCAACTTGGTATCTTGCAAAATTGATTGGAGAGAGAGATGTGCTTCCTCAAGAAAAGTTGAGCAATATACTCCTTTTTCCCAAATCTATGGATAGAACTACAGAAAATCCGATGCCTAGTTTTCCCCCAACAGTAGTGTTAGGTCAAAAATTGAAAATCAACAGAACTAGAATCGGCCTCCACAAGAAGATGTGCCCTCCTAGGGAAAGTTAAATTGTCCTCCTTTTCAAGTTGATCTGTGGAGGGAAGTACCCAAAACAGGAAGCCCTAGTTTTTCGGTTCCAACATAAATTAGGGTAAAACTGAAAAATCTCATAATGGAGATATGTTTCCACAAAAAGATGTGCCCTATTGAGGTAGTTACCAAAACATATCTTTCAAGGTAAATCTACGAATGGAAAGGACCAAACTTTGATGCCCTAGTTTCCAATTTTCGTGAGTGACAGTTGCACAAAGTCCTTCTTTTAGGATGGCTCTAATACCATGTTAGAATTTCTATATGATTATGTTAGATATTCAAACAATGTGCATTATAACATCATGATCATATGCAATAGGATCACTGAAATAAAGATAAGAACGACAACACAATAGACACAAAGATTTTCATATGGGAAACCACAAGGGAGAAAACCCAGCAACTTCTTTAGTATAGATTCCGTCAACAAGAACAATGCCAAACCAAGATAAGATAAACCCCAAAGACAATAGTAGCTACTTCTCTCCAGCGAACCTCTCTCTCTCTCTCTCTCTTGCGCACTTGCTTGAGTTGAGTGTGTCCAAATGAGAGGTGCGCCCTCTCTATTTATACACATCAAGTGAGTGACCTAATTCCTTAACTGGGTCAACTTGTTGCTCTTACAGGGCCGACTTGTCTAGGGAGACACAAAATAACATTTATATAATATTTCTTATGGGTACTTTTGACCCAACTTACAACCGAAGGTTTACATTGATTCTTCCAAGACTTTTACATGACCAATTACATCAATAACATCCCCCGAAGGAGGTACAACAATAATACAATAAAAGTACAATAAGAATATCTTCTGAAGTTACATTCTTCAACATTATACCTCATTTTTGGTAGAGCACACCATAGTTTTGACTAGTCCTTTACATTGAGCACAGAGATTTTGCATGTATATTTGATGGTTGAGATCATCTTATGGGTTGTCTAGTCAAAGTTGAAGTAGTTTTGTTGGGCAGAGCCTCAAAGCAGTTCCCCATGGTATTGTTGAGCCACTTCTATGGGTCCCCTACTATATATATACAAGTGTTGTTATTTCCTTGAGATGTATGGTCATGGATCTTAGTTGCCACTGTTTCATATGTGCCTATAGTGTTCCTTCTTCAATTCGGTCATATATCAGATACATGCCTTAGAGGGTGTTACTTCTGACTAGTTGTGGGATCTGATTTACACTCGTGAACTTTTGATGAGTATGATGAGTAGGATAGTTACATAGCATTACATCTAGTAGTAGTTCTTGTTTTACATACATGTCTCTATTTGGCAGGGTCTCCATGGTAATGGATTGATCACAACCTATCCTTTGATTCCATATATTGACATTAGAGCAAATTTGAGGTCTAAAATCATAAATGGGCCTCCTAAGTGAAATAATAAAATAATAGTTATAAATTTTGAAGGAAAAGAGACAAACTATTGTTTTCATTTTTTCAACTCATCTCCTTGTGGTTTTACTCAAATTTCGAGATAAGTTTAATATTTCAAGTAACATGTTTTTTTATGTATTTCTCATTTTTTGTGGGGTGGGGTCCATCAAAAGTATGTAGTGTGGAATCGATAGTCATTGGATACGGAATTGAATTATGCATCCAATGAGTGTTCCTGCTCAAAATTTGAGTAAAACCACAAGGATATAAGTTGAATATACGAATTAAAAAGGTAGTTTTTTTATGACAAATATGCCAAGTCAACCATTATGGTTGACTCAATTTCTTGAAATTCTATTGGTTCTCGAATTCCAATGCACCAATGGCTCGTTTCAGATAAGGCCCATTTTAGACCTTGGATTTTCTCTAATGCCTTTTCCATCTACCATTCATTCACCCTTGTTGATGAAAATCCCATTGATATGGATATGACTAAGTAACTCAAGAACCTTCCCCTCTGTGACCTCTTTTTTAGGATGGCCTCCATGTTTATTGTTGGTGTCTCAGCTCTGATGTGTGTGGTAAATCTTTCCGACCTTGTTGATCTTTTTCTACTTCTAAACCCCTATGGATTGAGTGCGAGCTAAGGTTGACCTAGTCACCAGAAGACTACTCCTGAGGTTTGAAACAAGTTCCCCCCCATCCCTGAAATTGGTTAATGACTGAAAGGGTAGGTACTCCTTCAGTCACCACACTTGACTTAGTGACTGAAAGGGTAGTGACACCTTGATCATTTCCTAGACACCACACTTTATTTTTCATGTGTTTGGACATGTCACTCATCATGGGGTGTGCACTTTTCTTCCTAGGGGTGAATTTGAGCAAAACAACAAAAATAAAAGTAGGTAAATGAAGTTATAACTTAAAAATAATGCAACAGGGAGGGGGGGCTAATGACCCCCCCCATGTCTCCTAGACATTAAACTTGTCAATAAGTTGTAATTTGATGATGTAAAAATGCGTTGTAAGAAACAATTCGCCCCCCTCTTTTTCCAGCAATTTCTAGCTTGTTAAAAATTGTAAAAATGAGATAAAATCTCATCCATTGATCTCTATTTCTCATGTCCTAATCTCAGCACTTCAAACTTATGGACTAGGGATTTTGCTCACTTCTCTATAAAAGAGAGTGAACTCTCCATTGTAAAGGACTTCTGGCATTTTCAGTAGTGAATAGAAACCAGATTGCAGATCTCTTCATTTATCTCTTGTTCCTTGTCTTTTGTGGATGAATATTGCTCCTTGCCATCTCCTTTGGTGATTTGAATAGTTGTTACACTTGTTTGGGGAGTTTATTTGCAGGTCGCATGTAAGATTGGGGGCCAAACTTTGCCCAATGTGCTTTGGCTAACTCAGGATAAGGGGGTTTCAAAACCAGATTATTTTACTTCTTGTTTTCATCTTTGGAGCACCTTTCTTTTCCATCTTGCATGCTATTTCTTTCAGTTTACAAGATGGTTCTTAGTTGGTGTTTATTTTATCTCAGATTTTACTCACTAACTTAGTTTTCCTTACTTGCATGCTGAAGGACCAAGAGGTTCAAGTGCGCCCTGCTTGTGGAGGAAGTTTTCTGGATCAGCTATCAAATCAGACTGCTAAGAAGGGTGGGGCAACCTCATTTTCAATTTTCAGGAAATAAGATAAGTGCCTAAACACTCCTATTTAGCTGCTAGTCCATTAGTCACACAAATTTGTATTGCTTTCTCTCTGTTTTGTGTTGAATGCTTGGGGTTTTGTTGGCTTCTTTATGGCTGTTACTTTTTCTGTTTTTCCTAGTTTTAGTTTTCTTTTAAAATCTCAAGTTAATGACTTCATTTCACCCTAGGAATAGGCACTAGTAGTCTAGTTGTTAAATTCGGCCATTTGGGTGACTTTACTAGTGCCTTTAAAGGCACTAGTAGTCTAGTTGTTTTGCTTGTTGTTCTGTCATAGACTCATAAACCAAATCTGATTTTCATAACAGCAAGTCCTTTAGGCTTTTTGTGCTAGAATGCCCTCTAACTTAACTCATCCCCTAGATTTTCCAAATAATCATCATCTCTAAGCTTGTTAAGGTCTAAATCACTCTAAAGGGAACTCATTTAGGAGTTGGAACCATTTTCCTAGCACTTAGTCTGTAAGGTACTGTTTTGCTTAGCTCATTAGACTCTATTTTCATCTCTAAGTTTGTTAAGGTTTAAACTCTAAATCACTCTAAAAGGAACTCATTTAGGAGTTGTAATCAATTGCCTAGCACTTAATCTCTGAGGTACTATTTTCTTAGCTCATTAGACTCTATTTTCAAGACTGTCCAACATGCCTTTTCAGCTTAACTTTCAGGGAAGCCACCTAAAATCAAGTCTAGTGACCCTTTGTGTACCTTGGATTGCGAAATTTGTGATTTGCTCAACCAGGAACGACACCCGGCCTGAGACCTTGAATGTGTCAAAATTGATTCCATACAGGTAGCGAAAGGCATTGTTATGGTTGGCCAAGTCTTGTCTTGTTGGTGTCTTTGTTTGTTTTGATGCCCATCAATTCTTGACATATTTGAGTTGCTTTATTTGACTCTCATTCAAGTAACCTGCTTATTCATTTCTATATGATCGTTGCTTGTTTGACTCCTCTAGGGGCTTTATTTCCTTCTATCAAACTCTTAAGTTATCCCTATAGCTAATCTCCCCTAGGGTACCATATTTTCAGACTTGCTAAAACTCAAGGTGCCTTGTTTCCTCTGTAAATTGGTCATACTAGTATTGTGAGAAAGTTGGTCTCACCAGCAAGTATCTGGGAACGTTCGACTGGAGACATTTCCCATGGTTAATTTAGATTTGCTTTCATTGGATCCAGAAAACCTAGAAAGGGGACCCTGCCTGGTATGACACTTTAGGGTAGAGTCCCGAGGTTCCACCAATCTAGCGATCATCATTCTCTGTCGATATAGAGATCGTTAAATCATGTGACAACATGCTCCATTGCACTCTTTGGCACGTGCCCTAAACCCAAGATTTTATGATGAAGATCTTACTGCTCAAAGCAATGAGAAGAGGAAGGTGTCGCATAAGGATAGGGAGGTTGCAAACGGATTGAAAAGAACCCTTGTGAGAATGTTTCCTACTCATCTACACAAGGTGGTGAGAGGTGAAGGGAAAATTTGTTAATTTTGTTGCCGGTATGGATGATTATTCAGACATATCAGCTTTAGATGAGAGGAGAACTATGAGTCTGATTAGATGATGGATTTTTCGTGGAGCAAATAGTGTACATTTGCAAATCCTTTCCATTCGTATTTTGTCGCAACTGGCAAGCTCCTCATCAGCAAAAAGGCACTAGAGCACTTATGAATTTATTCATTCGGTGAAGCACAACAGGTTGGGTCCGCACTTCATAGAAGGTTGAGGATCTTGTTTATGTGCATTCCAACCTTCGGCTTGCATCTCGTAGAGGTCCAGACTCCGTAATATAGAAATGGAAATTGAGATGTGGACCCAAAATCCCCTGACTTGGACATCTCTCTTGCTACATTGAATCTTGAGGAACCTAGAAGTGGAATTGGAAATATTTCTTCCACCTAACATTCCACGGCTGAACGTGCATCTTGTTCTATTTTTCATGATGATTATGAAGATGAGGATGATGATGACTATTACGCTTTACCAGCTTAACTCATGTTTTATTTATATACTCATTGTTCACAATTTGATACATGTAGCATTGTAGCCTCATACATGAAAGTTGATTTTGGATATATAGCCTCATTTATAACTATTGTTTTTGGATATTATTGCTTATATTACGTAATCATCTATGAGAAATAGTATAGAGATAGGTTTAGGAGTAAATTGTGATGTATCACTTTCCCTTTATGCTTCTCATTACATGTTCTTGCTCATTTATTCATGAATATCAATCATGATGTTAAATGCTTTCTTTCAAAGCTTCAATATACTTACACACACACACACACACACACATATATATATTTATTGTTTCTTTGTTTTCAAATTTTTTAGGGATCATGTTTCAAAAACTCGTACCCATTTTGTCGTATCGTGCAACTTAGTTCCTCCTTAATATGTATGGTTGTTCATCCATTTTCAAATGCATTTTTCCTTTATTCTAGGTCTAATATACTAGATACAAGTTGTTGTGAAGCACAAGAAGGTTTAGATGGCATGGTATTATATTCAACAAAAACATAAGAAAATAGGAGTTTGAAAACAAAGTGCATAAATGAATTATGAATAGTTATTTTTACAAGAAAAACAAGGGCATCTCACGATATGGTAAAACTGTGAGACCTATAAATACAAGATTCATTTCTCACTTGCAACAAAAAATAGTAAAAGTTAAGAGCCTGAAATTTGCAAAATACTAGTAAAGTAAGAGTAAACCAAGCCAAATTAGAAATGAAAAGAACTGATTACTATCAAAGCAGGAATGGCTCACGCTAATTTTTTATGGAGATTCTCAAAGAAATCTAGGCAAGGTAAGTTGTGGAGGTTTGATAAGTGGTGAGAAAGGGTATTGGTTGCAAACATGTACAAAATGCATAGGAAGTAGGAACAACTTTTAATAACATGGCCAAGATGGAAGATTTGTTATTGGGACTAAGGATAACATAATGAAAGGCTACACAACCTTGGTTCTTGAGGGAAACTCTAAAATGGTCATTAACACTATTACGCCTTAGAGTGTCTGAGACGTTCCTTCCAGATGTGCCAAAGTGAGGGGTTTCTTTTTCTTTTGTAAAGGCCAAGTTGTTGGGGATATATTATGAGTGTTGATTTTGGGGCTAAATACCCCTAATCAGGCCATGGTAGGTCCTCTTGGTTCTCATTCCAGGAAGTGTTGGTTTAGTGGCATTGTTGACTGCCTCTTGATGGGCGAAAGCCCCCCGTCTTGTTGGGCCATTGGGCACTAGGTTGGTGTTCGGTGCTTCTTGTTGAAAAACTAGATGTATGTAGGAATTTTTAGAATTTTGCAGTATATATCAAGTATAAGCATACATCTCTACCTAAATAAGGATCACTGAAGGTAAGACAATCATAGAGACAAAACCAAATTACCCTGGGAAACCCTATTGGGGTAGAAAACCCAACCAAAACTTCTCTTGATATTCTTCAACAAAGTACAATACTAGTACAAGACCTCTTAACTAACAACCTTGAACTTAGGGTGTTGAAACAATACCTCTGTTTCAGCACTTACAAACTTAATTAACAATCATTATCATACTTACAATAACAACCTGATAATGACCTCAAAATTGACTATCATAACCTCTTACTGTAGCAGACTTCTAATAATTACTATAGCAGCCTTATCACCTCTATTTCAGCGCTGTTGTTACAGTACCTCTGTTATAGCACCTTTGTTTCAACACCTCTATTTCAGCACTACAGTACCTCTGTTACAGCACCTCTGTTTCAGCACCTCAATTACAGCACCTCTGTTACAGTAGTAGAATAGTAGGAGTACTATTCACATAAAAGCAAAAGAATACAAGGTATAACTTAGCCTTATATCAGCAGGAAACTTTTCCAAAATTCTATGTCCAAATGGTGAGAGGCAGCCTCCTTTTATACTTGGGCTTGGTTGCCCTAAGCTGCCCCATAACACTGCCTAAGCAGCCCACTAGGACCACCCTAAGCAGCCCTCCTAGGGACCGCCCTAAGCAGGCCTCCTCTAAGTAGCCCTCTCTAAGGTTGACATGTGACATGATTTTGACACTTGGCATGGCCTTTTGATACTTGTTCATAAAGTTAACACTTGTCATCAAAAACTTTTTATGTGCATAGAATTTATAATTTAGAAAATAGCTTCCAAAGCTATATATTTCAACACTCCCTCTTAGCAAGGAAGGCATTCTTCTAGTACCACCTGTTACATCCATTTGTCTTTACTTGGCTGTTGACTTGTTGATTAATCAAGAGAAGTTTTGTATCCATAACTAGTAATCTGGAATCAGTAGCATCTATGGTGGGCACATTGCAGTCTGCTATCATTATAGGATTTTTATTCATTCAGTTCACCAAGAACTATTTTTACAGTTCACCAAGAATTGTCCTACTAGTTATAAGCTAGAGGAAGCTATACAATTCACGAAGAACTGTGAGTTCACCAAGAATTGTCTTACTCAGTGCCAGTCCTTTTTCATATTGGATGAGTAATCTTAGAGCCAGTCCTTTCTCATACTAGATAATAATAGAATAGGCCACATCCTACCTATAAATGATTTGCCCATCTACTGTCACCGGAATCCTATATGCATCTCCTTACTCACTTTTACGAGGGACCAGTCCAAGCTTGTCTCTGAAGTACTCAAACTTCACCATTAACAGAGTTTTAGTTAACATATATGCGACCTGTTCATTTGTATCCAATAAAGAAGCTTCACTACTCCTTTTTCTACCATATCACGGATAAAATGATACTTGATTCCAATATGCTTTGATTTGTCATGAAACACAGAGTTCATTGACAATTTTATGCAACTCTGATTGTCACAGTAGATACTAGTAACATCTAACTCAAGATCAAATAGTCCTAAAAGTAATTTTCGTATCCATATAGCTTCAGTATATGCTAAACATGTTTCCATATATTCTGCCTCAGTCGTACTGAGCACAACACTGGTTTTCTTCCTGCTAAACCATGAGATCATACCTGATCCCAGATTAAAGCAGCAGCCAATGTACTCTTATGATCTATGACATTACCAGCCCAATCTGAATCAAAATATCCTTACAGTTTAAACTCATAATCTGCATCATACTTGATACCATACTCAATGGTACCTTTCAAGTATCTCATCACATGTTGTGTTGCAATCATATGAACATGTTGCAATACTGACTTAAGGTGTTCACAGCAAAACATATGTTTGGCCTTGTATTCGTCAAATACATCAACGGTCCAATTATCTGTTTATACAGGGTAGCATTCACTATCTCTGATGAAGTATCACATAACAACTTAGGATTTGTTGCCATAGGTGTTGTCATGGATTTACAATCCATCGTTCAAAATATTTTTAGTATTTCCACAACATATTTTCCTTTTGGTCTCAGAACTATGTCCCAAACATCATTTTTCATAATTGATTGATATTCTTCAATCATGGCATTGTTAAACACACCAGGCACACAGAGAGGGGGGGGTGAATCGGTGTGTGCAATCTTTATTACTTTTTCAACTTTAACAATCAACAACTAATTCATCAATGCATTATTCTACCATTTACATAATCATTTCATAAACATCTACCACTTCATCATTTATAAATCATAAGCATCTGAATCATGGAGTCATAACAAAAACCATAGCACAAGAGAACACAACACCATATGATTTTGTAATCTTTTTGTATTTGTTTTGGAACGGCTACAACCGTGAGGTAAAATCAACACCTAGTGATACAAAGAGCACCTACTCTTCATCCAGGACCCTGCCTGGTTTTCTTAGACCCTGCTAAGAAGGGTTTGAGGTATCCTAACCTCAAAAGCAAGACAAGCTTGCTTTTACAATTACAGCTCACTGTCTCAACATACTCATCACACACACATATCACTGTCAAGTGCGCTCACTGCTGCCACATCATCTTTATGTCCACGTCATCACTGTCATATTAAACATCACTACTATTGGTCATCTACTGCTGCAATACTCTTCTCAATCTTCTCCGTTCATCTTCTATTGGTCAACACTGCTCATCACTCCGCTGGTCAATCTCTGCTTCAACAAGTCATCATTGTCAAGCATGCATCATTAGGTATCATCACAGAACAAGGCACTCATCATCATGTACTACTACTCAAGGATCATGTCAATTCACTGTACAGCATCACTAAGATATGCCCATCATCTAGTCCAGGTTGGCTGTGTATGACTCTTGTCCATTCAAAAGGTCCTCATTAACTTCCACTCGGTTGTTCATGTCATGTCATCAATTTGTCCATAGTCTGATCTTTCCTTTGCTCAACAACTCATCACTGGTGTATTGCAGTCAACAATTCACTTTGTCATCTCTGCTCATAATATAAGATAGATAACCTTCAAAAAGGATTTGTCTGCTATAATATTAATCAACTTCTGCTTATAGATGCTCAATCAAATCAGCTCTGTAGCATTAGTCAAACCAACTCAATCTCAGCTCATAAACTCAATCAACATGTGTTCAAAACTCAGTCTAATACACACAATCAATCTGCTCTACAAACTTAGGCAAATATGCTCTCTAGGATTAGCCCCATTCAGTCAACACACTGTTGTACAATCAACCCTTATGCATAGTCACATTCTGCTAAAGGATTAGTTAAATACAGTCATAAACATTCCTCAAAACCAGTCATAAGCAACTTTCTCTTGTGGTCATCCTCAGTCCAAAAGGAGCTCTAGAACATAGTCAAAACTTACAGTGAAAGATTTCCCATTCAACTTAGTCAGGACTTAGTTACAGTCTGATTCAAATTCAGTCATATGTCTGACTTGCAAGTAGTAACAAAGTACTTTCAAAACACAGTCAAGTTCTGTCCTTAAACTCAATCAAAGATTGCTTTTTGTATTCAGCCCTTAGTCAAAATTTGACCGTCATAATGCACTCCATGAGATTTCTCAGACTGTCATCAAAGATTGAAGCAAGATGCTTGAACATGACTTCAACTTGAATGTCTCAAATGATGGCTTCACCTCTGGAGCTGCCTTGGTGGACTTGTTACTTGCTTATTTCAGACATATTACAGTCCAAAACTCAGCCTATCTTTGACCTCATTTTCTGTTTAAAGATAGCCCCAAAAATAATCTTTCTAGGCCTCATCTTTTAGCATGTTTTTCCAAAGAAAACAGTCCCAAAAAAAATTTAATTTGACCTTGGAAAATTTCAGCTTTTCCACAGGGCCGAATTTCCTCAGTAGCTGCCTTAGTAAACCTGCTATACACGAAAATTTTAGAGATCCAATCCACTCCACAAATCCACACTTACTGTCTGTTGTTCCTTTACTCTACTGCTGCACATACTCTGCAATTCGGGACTGCTCCTCAGTCTACTGCTGAGGAAAAACACCATAAAAGAAAACTGTCTTTTCTCTGCGGCTGCCTCGGTCAATCCAAAATTCCTTAAAGCTATCTGAAAAATCCACACAAAAAAATAAAATTTGATGGGGTATTTATATTAGTTTTCCACTGGGCCGACTTGTCATAAAATTTTATTTTATTTTTATTTTTATTTGAGGCCGACTCAACCAAGTAAGAAACTTTTATTTTGACTTTTGATTTTAAATTCAAATTTGTTATTTGAATTTGACTTTGAATTGTCAACCTTCTTACCATTAGGGCGTCATGTATTTTTATTATTTTATCTCCCAATCAAGCCTCAAGGTCACCACATTATTAAAATTCATAAGAGTATGTCCACCACATCATCATAGGGTTGCATCAAGCCACTAGGGCTTTCTATGCCATGTGCAAGGTGCCATCATGGGCTTCAAGCATGTCATCTAACCATGTTAAGTGTAAGTAGTGAGCTCCATGACCTTTGCAAGGGCATCAAGGTCTTCATCAGGGTTTCCAAGTCTTCATGGGCTTCTTCATCAAGCAAGGGGCTTCATAGGCTTCTTTAACCACCTCAACCACACTAAGAGACCCCCAAGGGTCAAGATCCAGCATGATATTACCTGTGGGATAGCTAGGTCTTCTCCTGGGGTACCATGACACCATCAGAGCATGAATGACCACAAAATGGGTCATTAATGCTTCCTCAACCCATCTAGGGCTTCTCCAACATCTGTAAGGTCTTCCGGACCATATCCAGGGTCTTCAACATCTTCAGCAAGGTGGTGGCATCAAGATCCAAGCTTGTGGGTACAGAGACCTTGTCAACTGGGTACAAGGTGTTTCAAGGCACAAACCCACTCTGTAAGGGATCCAAGGCATTGCAAGGTGCAAACCCACTATGTAAGGGGTCAAGTCATTGCAGGTGGGACTTGGTGGCATCAATGGCATCCTGTGGGGCCACTGCAGGTTCATGTTGGCATCAATGACAATTTCATCAACAGGCATCCTGCCACACCTTCTTCTTAGCAGCTTCTTCATAGCTAGAAGGTTCTGCATCAATGATGTTAGACACAAGTGCAACATAGATGGAATAAAATCGAGGTCTTTTGCTTTCTCTGAAAGACTTACTTGGGGCACCATACTTTTCTGCATCTTGAATAAGTTCACGAGCCCAACTTGGTTTTCTTTGATATGTAATCACTTATGTGGGTGAATCAACAGGTTTCTGAGGCTCCATCATATCATGATCTTTAGGTACATGCTCTTCTTTTTATGTTTTTGATATTCTTGGAGCTTCAGATTCCTCATCATGTATCTCATTGAGATGATCTATTTTTTATTTGTAGAAAGTTGCATCTTCATCAAAGATAACATCTCTACAGATCTCAATCTTTTTGTATCTAGGGACATATACTCTAAATGCCTTTGATATCTCGTTGTATCCAACAAAAATACCCTTCTTACCTGAAGGATCCAACTTTGTCCTTTTGTCCTTGGGAATATGCATATACACAGGACAACCAAATATCCTTAGATGACTAACATCTGGAACTTTACCTAAAAACACTTCTTCTGGAGTTTTATTTTAAAGTACTTTATGAGGGCTTCTATTTTGAACATATACAGCAGTCCTTGTTGCTTCTGCCCAAAGGTACATTGATAAGTCTTGATCGTGAATCAAGGCTTTAACTGATTCCATAATTGATCAACTCTTTCCTTCTGCAACACCATTTTGCTGGGGATTGTAAAGAGTAGAAAGCTCCCTCTTAATCCCAGCTTCTCTACAGAATGCCTTGAATTCACCCGATGTGAATTCTCCTCCATTATCAGATCTTAAAATCTTTATATTTCTCTCAGAAATATTTTCAACAAGAGCTTTAAATTCTTTATGAATACCATTATACGTGTATCTTTATTCTTTATACATGTACCATTATAGAGGTATCTTTATTCTTTAAGAAATAAATCCAAGTTTTGCAAGAAAAGTCATCAATGAACGAAACATAGCAAACATAACCGTCGAGTGAAGTAGCTGACATAGGTCCACATACATCTGAATGAATTAGGTCCATAACTCCTTTTGCTTTACTGTCACTGCATGGAAAAGGCTTCTTCACATTCTTTCCGTGTGCACAACCTTTGCATACTCCATCATGGAATACTTGAATTTCTGGAAGGCCTTTCACCATCTTATTGATGATTGGGAAGGATTTATAGTGAATATGAGAAAACCTTCTATGCCAAAGTTCACATGGATTTATAGAAGTACTATGGACTAAGGCTCCAGCCGCCTTTCCATTTAACGTGTAAAATCCATCTTTATGAATACCAATCATAACAGTGTCATCAATATTCTTATCTCTTGGCCATCAACAAAAGCTATATGGAATCCTTTTTCTTCCAATCCAGAAATAGATAAAGGTTCTTTTGCAGACTAGGTACATATAAGACATTTTCCATTTTCAAATGTTTTCCTGAATCTAAGTTGTAAAAAGCATTCCCAATACCCTTAATAGGATAGGAAGAGTTATCAACCAATCTTTACTTGATGAGGAGAATCTTTTGTAGTCAAAATTGAAAGAGAGTCTTTAAAACCAGTCATGTGCCTGGAGGCACTACTATCCACTAGCCAAGTTTCATCACCATAATTTGCTGAATTTGTAAGAGCTGCTACCAATACATACTCTTCACTTGAATCTTCTTCTCTTTCTTTCTTGAAGGCAGGTTCATCATCTTCAGCAATATGAGCATGATGTCTTTTATTTTTCCTCCTTTCTTTAGCGTCTTTTATGAGAGGACAATCTCTAGCAAGATGTCCCAATTTTTCACAACAATAACATTTGAGTTTAGAATAGTCTTTCTTACCTTTACCAAACTTTTGAAACTTCTTCTTTGGAGGATGAGTTTCCTTCTTATTTTTTCCTTTTCTGAACTGATCTGCAAGAGCTTGGTCCTCATCATCACTTAATTTTTCTTCTCTTGCTCCCAATCTTGCTTCTTCTTGGGCACACTCTTCCCACAACCTACTGAAATTTATAACTTTCTTCTTGAACAGATACCTCTTATGAACGCATCCCATGACTTTGGAAGTCCATTGAGAGTAGTCATTACCATCTTAGCTTCTTCAACTAAGTCACTGATAGCTACAATTTGTTCATTAATCTGAGAAATTCTTGTAAAGAAGGCATGAATAGATTCATACTTCTATATCTTTGCATTTTTGAGTTGAGTCCTCAAAGTCATCTTTCTGTTAATATTCCTTCCTTCATATAAACGAGATAGGGCATCGAACATCTCCTTTATAGCCTTCATGGATGATATGTGAAGAATAAGATGATCTTTTACAGAAACTACAATAATTCCTTTTGCCTTACCAGATTCTTCTTATACTTGACTTTAGCTTCTTCATCCTTAGGTTCTGCAACCTCTTCTTGAACATAATCTGATAAGTCATTTTCTTCCAGCACAAGAGATATTTTGTACTTCCATGCTCTAAAATTATCAGGTCCGTCAAGCTTCTCATCCAACTTAGTGCTTGACAACATTTTGTCTTTGATTTTGACTTCCTTCAAAACTAAAATACTGTACCCTCCTTCACAAGTACAATAATTCTCTGGAGAAATGGCTTCCTTCAGGGAAGCTCTGATACCATGTTGAAAAACTAGATGTATGAAGGAATTTTTAGAATTTTGCACCATATATCAGATATAAACATACATCTCTACCTAGATAAGGATCACTGAAGGTGATACAATCAAAGAAACAAAACCAAATTACCCTGGGAAACCCTCTTGGGGTAGAAAACTCGGCCAAAACTTCTCTTGATATTCTTCAACAAAGTACAATACCAATACAAGACTTCTTAACTAACAACATTGAACTTAGGGTGTTGAAACAATACCTCTGTTTCAGCACTTACAAAATTAATTAATATTTGATATCATGCTTACAGTAACTGCTTGAAAATGACCTCAAAATTGATTGTCATAACCTCTTATTGTAGCAGACTTATAATAATTACCGTAGCAGCCTTATCACCTCTATTTCAGCACTGTTGTTACAGTACCTCTATTACAGCACCTCTGTTTTAGCAGCTCTGTTACAGCATCTCTGTTTCAGCACCTCTGTTACAACAGTAGAACAGTAGGAGTACTAGTCACATAACAACAAAAGGATACAAGGTATAACTTGGCCTTATATCACCAGGAAACTTTTCCAAAATTGTATGTCCAAATGGTGAGAGGCAGCCTCCTTTTATACTTGGGCTTGGCTGCCCTAAGCTTCCCCCTAGGACCGCCCTAAGAATCCCTCCAGGACCACCCTGAGCAACCCTCCTAGGGACCGCCCTAAGCAGGCCTCCTCTAAGCAGCCCTCTCTAAGGTTGTTATGTGACCTGTTTTGACACTTGGCATGGCCTTTTGACACTTGTTCATAAAGTTAACACTTGTCATCAAAAACTTTTTATGCACATGGAATTTATAATTTAAAAAATAGCTTCCAAAGCTATATATTTCAACACTTCTTGGGATGGATCCATTACGACACATGACCACACCCATATTTTGCTTTGTAAAGGTGATTTCGCATGTAAGGGTGGTCATACTCGGTTTAGCACACCTCATTTTGCCCGCTTGTAACTATTGTTTTGATAGAAAAATCCTCCTCCTGTGACGTCATTCCTTAAAAAAAAAGCCTACATTGTTAAAAAAGGAGGGAGTTGAGGGACAAGCATCTATTGAGGTTAGTTGAGGCATGACATCCTCCTTTTGGCTCACCTTGCACTTGGGGGAGCCTAACTTCACATTTTTATTGTTATTTTATGTCATTGTGTGGTTTAATCCCCAAGTTTGTGGGTGCACTAACCTTAAATTTTATATTTTGTCATTAACTTGTAGGGTCAAATTTATAAAAGGTTGAGGGTTCTCTCATATAAAAATAAGACAACCTCATCTCATTTGTAATTCATGGACAAGGATTCAAATTATATATTGTTTTCTTTTCCTACTAGTTTATGAGAACATTTGAAGCTATGTGCACTTCTCTTGGGATTTTCTTGCATGAATGGTGAATGGAAGAATTTTAGGGTTTCATAGTCACATGTTAAGTGGATGCTAAGAATAGTTGTGATAACCCGTGCTCAAGGGTGACCTAAGGTGCATCTCCTTGTTCATTCTTTGATTAATGTTGGTAAGTTTATCTCCTCACCCTATTTTAACGTCATTCTTGAAGTGCTTTGGACAAAGCTAGGGTTTGTTTACTAGCATTTTGTCTACTTGCTCGAGGAGACATTCCAATCAAGTAGCTCTCCAAAGTCCATAGTTCTATTGGGCCTTGAAATTCTCTATTTGCCCTAATTAGGGTTTCACTACCTCACCATAGATGGTTGCTAGCTTTCCCTAGTTGCAAGTATTGGAAACCATCTTAAGAGGAGGGATGTTACCCTCAATCTCTCGTAGCCCTAGGTTTGAGACAAGAATCTAATACCCTATCCTACAACTCTCTTCTTTTTCATCAAATTTTACATGTTTTATTTTCTTTTATGCATAGAAATATTTTCACACTGGAAAAAGCCCTAAAAATCTAAATAAATTCAAAACTCCAAAAATGACCATGAATTTGTTTTTTTGGTCCACCCTAAAAATCCGCTCTAGGGTTTTAACCACAAACCCTAGAGGGCATCCTCATTGGAGGACGTGCATTGGGATCCGTGAAACCCTTGTAAATCGTGAATCGGAGGGTGTTTGGTATTTTTGTCTTATCCTCCAAGTTTGCCCTAGTCCAATTGTCCTATTTTCCTTGAGGGCGCAATTTTTGGAGTGCTTGCCTTGGGAAGTGTGATATCGCCTTGGGAAACGTGAAATTGCCTCAAAAAGCATGATTTTATTTGATAAAGTGAACAATTCCATTTTTATATGATTCTTGTGTCTACATTTTATATTGTTCGACTTCGATAAGGCACTGATCATAGCTATTAAGGTTGAGAGGAAGGTAGTTGGTATCTTTCACTGATTAGGGTCTCCCCCTGGATTCTAGAGTTACCCGAAGTGTTGAGAGGTTAAACTGTGATGACAATGGATTTAACTCTCTCCCGAGTTTACCTTAACTAGTAGCATGTCTGCATTGCCTTGATTTGCAAAGGGATGCTAGTTTGAGTGGTAAGAGACAATATGAAGAAAGTGTAAGAAATCAAACAAATAATTGTAACTTGAATTATTTACTTCGAAATCAAATGCAATAAAAATTCTTTGCAAGTAATAATTATTATGATTCATAATAATCCAGCGGATCAACTTGTCAGTTGGGTAGATAATCTAAAGGCAGGTGAAAAAATAAATGGGCAATCATATTGCTGCCTACCCAAATCAAGAAATGCAAAGAAATGATAGATGTCCTAGACAAAATAAAAAATGACAAAGGAAGGAGAAGATTGCAAGATCACCCCTACATTTAATGCTAACAAACTTGGGAAATAAGCCACTAATCTGCAGTTGGAGGATAGAATCAAAGTTCAGTGGCTCTATTGGGAAAGGCAGCACGAACAAATACTCTGTCCTGGGAGGTTGGAAAGGGGAGGAGGAAATGAGAAGGGAAGATGAGGAGCAAAGAGAAGGGCAAGATAAGGTGTCAGAGCCTTAAAATGGCTAAGAGAAGAGCAAGGAAAAATGACAGATGCAAACCAAGACGAAGGCCCTGCTAAGAAAAAAAAGAATCAATTCTGAATTCACAAGTTAGAACTTAGAAGCCCTCCAAAAGGAATTTGAGGCAGAAGCCTTGACAGAATAACAAAGACAATACCGTCAAGATGAGAGGAAGCTGGGAGTAAAGGGACAACCATAAAATTTATGTCAAGCGGAAACCTATGCTGTAAAGGATATAAGAGCAATATCCTCTACAATGTAATGAAAGTAGCAAAAGAGCACTCTACTCAATGCAGCTCTATGAAAGTAGCAAAAGAGCGCTCTCAATGTAGCTCTATTACTCCTTTTTGTCTACACTGGTCCATTTCATATTTAGACCATAATGTAAAATATCAAAGAGAGTCAAGGAAAGAAGGACCAATCCTGTAACATTGACAGGTTGTGTAAATTTCCTGGGAAATGGCCTGCAGTAATATTTTGTTTTTCCTACCGAGAGAACAGCTACATTGCAGAAATAGCAACAAAAGGCCCAGGTAACAACTTTGTCAAGGGGATCTGATGTTTCTAGAGGGGATCTCACTTGATATTTCTAGCAGCGATTTTATCATAAGCAGAAATACAATTTCAAAGGAATTCTTAAATACAAATCAAAAGTTTCCCTCAATTTCCAGAAATTGATAACACACGTAAGGTAAATTTTCCAGAAAAGAAGAATCTTACTTGTTCTATGCCCCATTTCCCTTCGAAGACTTGAAAATCACCTTCGACCATCTTGAAATCAATATCACGTCGGATCCCAACTGGAAGAATTTCAAGCTCATTCTCACAGACATCCACTATGCCTTTAGCTTTGAATTTCAAACCAAATGCCAGGTTTTGCTCACCAATCTGCTTGAAAAAGACAAAAGACTTCATGTTATGAAAGAAACTATACTGGAAAGAGAAGCAGGAATAAAATTGTGAAGCAACATCAATGGGATTGAGAGATGCAATTAGTTCCAGCTCATTTTTGTATGGTTAATGTAATACACAGTGGAAAACATGGTTTTTGATATTTTTATTATCATATGTAAAATTACCACAAAATATCAAGAGTTTCTTTAACCATTTAAACCGGTAATCACAAAGCACTGTTTGACATTGCCTGCAAAAATCGGATATGTTTGCATTAGCCCTGTGCTTCAGGCTACAACTATACAAAAAGTTCAAAACCTACCTCGAAACATCATCCTCTTCCTCTATGTACGCATTCAATCTCACCTTATAGTTTTTCTTCGAAAATATGCATATTCTATTCGGACGCACATACTCAAATACTTTAATATTCGGACTGATAAGTTACCCCTCTTTTTAATTGCAAGCTAGCTCCATCTTTTTCATCAGTATCCAATATACCTTAAATAAAGATATAGATGACAATATTAAATAGATATTGACATACAGTGTATAGGATACATTAGTTTTGTTTATTTTTCAGCTGGTTTTAAATCTGCATACCAACATTCCATAGCCTGCACTCTCTCTTGGTAGTAGACTGATAGTGGTAACTGCCAAGTTTTGCATCCTATGCTGTCTTCTATTGTTCCAATGCTAAAAGCTATTTCAAACATTATCATGACAAATAGTTTTTCCTCGTGGCTAACAAGAATATCTTCTTAGTTCTCAAATCCCGAATTACAATTCACAAATTCAATCGTTGTAGAGCGACTTCTTTCAACACATTACTGTTTAGGCTCCAACTCCAAGGGCAAACTCTGCCAGAATAGGAAACTTCAATATGGACTGCTTATTCCGCAAAATATCATTGATTTTCTTCTCATATAAGGTAACCACGGTAAATCAAGCTCAGAAGGCCCAAACAGATCCATCAATTGATGGAGCATCACATATATTGATGCCTTAATTTGTATAGGTCATTTTAGTTTTCTAAAACTCCAAAAATGAAATCTTGTCATCAGGACACAAGAGAATTTCAAGATGATAGCTTTCTTCATTCTTTTTAAAAATAATAGAAGGGTAGATTCTAATTGCATGTGCGAAACTTGCCCTTGCTTTAACAGAACAGTGGATTTTTGGCTGTGTATGCAAAGGCTTGCCTATTGTCATTTTCGCTTAGGATGTTTAAACTTAATGCTCATAAGTTCATAACTATGCTTGTTATGCACACATACATCCTTACATATACACATGCACATATAAATGTACTTAAATACATATGTTTAGTACTATCTTGTTTCTCCTATGATAGATTCTGATCGGCCAAGAGGCCATATACACATGCACATATAAATGTACTTAAATACATATGTTTAGTACTATCTTGTTTCTCCTATGATAGATTCTGATCGGCCAAGAGGCCAAGAGTGTATGACCGCACCATCCATTTATGACTTTTGGTAAAAAATGATTGTGAAGATTTTTTCTTAAATAAAGAAATGAACAATAACTGAAGGATTGTACCCAACCTTGCATATGATGAGCTACAGTACTAAGAGTTATTTCTATGTTGAAGAAGACCTTGCCCATTGAATCTGATCCCAGCATGGGGAGATAGGAGCCTACATGATGTTAGAACTTAGATGTGATTAGGCACTTGTTTAGTAGCATAATAACAATATTTAAGTATAAATATGGATATAAATGCAATTCGGTAAAGAAAAAATTTAGTACAACTAAAATAAAGAAGTAGACATCTCATAAATACAATATTTTTTAAATTTAAAAAAATTAAAAATATGTTCCCATTCAAAATTTTAAGGTAACATTCATTTTTCATTTTAAGCAACTTGAAACATATTTCAAATTTGAAACCTAACATTTGATATAACAATGTGAAAATCGAGTTTGATAAGTATGGACTCATGGCCTCAATGTATGTATTTTGTTTTAATAGCGATTAAGTAAAGTGTGTGATTTCAACATTCATTTATAACATTACGTGAAACAATAGTCACAAATTTGTTTAAAATAATTCTTGAGTGTTTGTGTGTCCAGATTTTACTTTGTTTTTCTCTGCAAAACCATATTTTCTTAGGTGATTTAAGTTTATATTTATTTATATGAAATAGCATATACGCTGAAGGTTCACTAATATAGTCATTGTCTTGTGATACAAATAGAATGAGACTTGAGTTATCACTGGATATGCTGCTATTATAGTTCCACTCTTAAAATAATAATTAATGAATAATTAAATTGTAATAAGTTAAACTACAGTCTGAGCATTTGCTATTCTAGTTGAAATTTCACTTTTACCTCAATGATTAAATTTTTATAGTAACACTTTGTGGATTTTTAAAAATTAAAAATATTATATTATTTAAATATTTAATCGACTTTACCATATCTGTACTATGTCAAATATTCATTGAATTTCGAATTCCATGTGAATTTCCATACATGATCCACCAATACAGCCAAATCTTGTTACTATGAGTATATCAATAACCCAAGCAATTGTCCATATGTAGTTGCAGTATCTAAATGTTTTTATATTCATGCATTAGTTGGCACCTAACTGCTTGATCCCTTCTTATAAACTTCTGTATCAGATGATATCGGTTCTTATAAAGATTTAGGCTCCTTGGATTTCCTTCTCAGGCATTGGGATTTTGTTTCCTTTGTAGTTATTTTAAAACACAAACGTACAATGTACAGACATGCATACATAACCAAAATAAACTAGGATCTAAGATGTTCAACCACAGGAACGAAACCTTAAAAACCTAACATCCTTGATCAAATCTCTGATTAAATTCATCTTTCAATGTTTATTCCACGAGAAGAAGTCACTCTTGATCAAATCTCTGATGAAAACCATCTTTCAATTTTGACTCTAAGAGAATAAATCCTATACACAAGGTAGTTTTCAAAGGACGTTAAAAAGTAAACACAAAGATGTGTGTGTTTTCTGATAGTTGGGTGTTTGTGTTGTGCGTAAATTCTTGTGCTTGGTTTTTGTAATCAAACCAAAATTTTATCTCTCTGACAGCTCTAAGCTTCTGTTTTATTACATTGCTCAATATAACCTGATTTCTAAATCCCGCATATGTTGCCTCTAAACTGAAAACTATGAATTGGGGTCATTGCAAAGCACAAAGCTATTCAACAACAGAGAGATACGAATGTACCTGCAGAAGCCTGGCACCCTTCTCTCGTCGTTCCAGCAACTGACTGACAGCAAGCCCTGGTATGAAGTCAGCCAATCTCTCATAGTCTGTCAACACATTCCAAATTGCATCAAGGGGAGCTTCTACCTCAATTGTTGCAGTTATTTTCCTCGAATTCTTCCCAGTTTTCTCAATCTTCAAATCAACGACGTCCTCCACATTGTCAATCTCTTCCTCGCTCTCTTCACTATTATCATCCCCGCCAACTGTAATATTTTCAACCGCCCTGCACATTGTGATTGGTTTTCTGCCATGGGTGAATTTGATGGGCGGAGAATGGAGTCCATTGGGTGCTTGAAATGCTTGGGAGTGTTTCTGATTGGCATCGTAAATGGGTATTATGCGATGGGGTGATTTTGATGGCGAGAATTGTATTGGGGATTGGACTTTCAAAGTGACAGTGAAGCACTCCATGGGATTATTATTACCAGCAATGACCCCTTTTGGTTGCTGGGTACTCGCTTGACCTAGACCTCGGCCGGAACCATGGAAGGACTGCTAAGTCCTTGGCCATGTAAAGGAGGGGACTTAGTTTTTCTTACCTCCTTATGTTGGGGATTATTGAGGAATCGTTGATTATTTGGCAATAACGTGCACGGGTGGATTCAGTAGAAAGGGATGTAATTGGACATGCTGAGATTCATGACATCCACTCTGATCCACAAACGAATTCACAACAATGTCAAACGAGATCCTTTCGTGGGTGTCCATATGGGCACACGACCTTATATTGAAGTCGCTGTGGTATGAAAGGGATGCGCTTGAGGGAGAGGGAATTACAGGGGAGGATGGTTCACGCCAATTATTTCCAATCGAGAAACCTCTTGAAAATCAATTTTCATTGAAATTTCAATAAGCATACTTCATGTACAAAACAATAATTATTTTTTTAAATCATGGGAACTCAATAATTATTTTTTTAAACCATGGGAATAGTAACCTCCCAAGAGTATCAAAAGAGTATATCCAACAGTGTCCAAGTTCGATATACCAATAACTTGTGAGTTAGCAGGGCTGCCTACCCTTCGAGCCTTGTTGCCAATGAGCAACCCTATCTCCGTCGGTTTTGAACCTATGACCTCAGGGAGATAACACATGTTCTTAACAATAATTACTCTAGATGAGCACCTAAGTGGGCCTAATGGTTAAGAACATGTGTTATATCCTCGGAGGTCACGGATTCAAAACCTACGGGGTAGGGTTACTTATTGGCCTGTTGTGACAAAGCTCGAAGGGTATGTGACCCCTCGGATAGAGGCTCACCTCGGTGGGTTTCGGGACGTCTCGGCCCCTACTAAGTCACAAGTTATTGGTATATCTGGCTTACTGGTTGTTGTTCCCATGATTAAAAAAAAAATTTACTCTAGCATATAAACAACAAAAAAATTACTCTAGCACACAAACATAGCATTAAGGCTCTACACCATAGTAATATATACATTGAGGTAATAATGATTACAATAGTCTAGCAGTCAACACGCATTCATTAATCTTGTAATAATAAAGACTATTTTACTAGTAAGTGTCTCTAATGATGTAAAAACGCTGTCAAAAATGAAATGTTAAAATGTAATTTGTATTATGTAGACTAGAATTGTGGTGTATTTCAAAGGGATACTTTGTCATCCTCTATCTTTGTATATTAAAATAATGTCAAAAATGAAATGTTAAAACATAATTTGTATTATGTAGACTAGAATTGTGATGTATTTCAAAGGGATACTTTGTCATCCTCTATTTTTGTATATAAAAGTAATGCATTATGTTGTGTAACACACAAACACTTCTCTTAGTGAAAAAATCTTATAATTCAGGGGGCCTTTCAAAGTATTATAGTAGAAAAGTGCTTTTGAAAGAACTTTGCTCTTTGAAATAATTAGTTCAATGTGTGGTATTAACAAACTATTAAAGAAAACCTTGGTAACATGGAGAACATGAAACCAAAATACCATGTATTAAAAAAGTAGAGGCATACTTGCAGATTTGTTCCACTAGAGTGGAATTTCGTGAAACATGAAAAATAATCACAATGCTCCTCTCTCATTCAAATAAAACTAAAAAAAATAGTGAGATGTTCATCAACAATCTCAAAATGTGACATTAATAATCTCCTTCTCTTCTCCCAATAGTAATCACATATACGAATACAACTTTTGGAAGTTAGAAGATGGAAATGACTTTGTTGGATTTAAACAATTCACAAAGGAGGCACACACGTATTTTTTTTTTTTCAGTCGAAAAAACCACTCCTTGGTATTCATTGAATCAAAGGAGCCTTTTACATCTTCAGTCAATACAGTAATAACCCCAAGGGTCAGCACAAAATACAAGTGACAATCTCCATATCCAACATACATATATCATAAGCAAATACAAAATCCAACAGAAAATCAGAGGTACCCAAAGCACCTGGGTATCAATACATAATATCCCTCTCATAAGAGAGCTGTATAAATTAGTCATCTATGTCCCTAGAGAAAATAACAATAGCCCAAAAATCTGATCTAAGCAAAGAGAGTGACTCTTGTATATCCTGTAGTGACGTGCTCAACAATACCTGATAGTAGCTCAATGAATCATGAGAGATAAAACTGTAATAGAATGAGCATATTCTAAAAAAGCTGGGATGAGTCAACCCCAATAATCTCATTTCCAAATGATTTAGTAAGTAAGAGATGGCCCGGAGCCAAGTGCAATCCTTCCTTGGATAAGATGTCTGCCCTCTTGTTATGTTCCCTATAGACATGACTGAAATCCACCCAAGTAAAGGAGGACATGAGAATTCTGGTGTTGAAGCACCAAGCCTCAAGATTCACCATGTCCAGGGTGGATTCCTTTTTTGCCCAGTTTATAATCACAGAGGAGTCGCCAAAGATATGTAGGTAAGGCAACCCAATATCCTTGCCGACCCGTAGTGATGCCCAGAGTGCTAAGAGTTCAACTCTAGTATTAGTGCAGCTGCCACATCCAAGTTTGAAAGCAAGAAGGTGATGATCATTCAACCAAATACAAAATCCCACACCACCTATGTTATTTGTAGCTGCACCATCAAAAAAGATCATAGGAAAAACTGAAGTAGGAGACTTCCCAATGTTCCTAATTTTATGCTTGTGCTTC
>LPNX010090145.1:467406-491230 GCA_001517045.1 Pseudotsuga menziesii | reverse complement strand
CCAGTCGGGTAGCCTATCATAAATCTAAGGAGGTATTTCAAAACTTACACTCGAGTTAACCACAAGATCATTATACCCTATCGCTATCGATTTGTTGGCTGCAATATCCGCCAAAACATTCAGCTCCCTTAGAATATGATAGAAAGTGACCTTCCTGAACAATCTAGCCTTGGATCTAATCCTATTGCTCAGTCTTGATGTGCATTCATTCTTGCCCATTCCACCCCCATTCAAGGCCCGAATAACTAACCTGGAATCACCAAAGACCATAACATCTTCCACTCCTTTCTTCTGTAACTGTTTGAGCCCTTGCCGGAGCCCATAAGCCTCAGCCATATTATTGGAATTATAGCCAATATTCCAATAGTATTCCATCATGACTTTCCCAACTGGCTCAATAATGACTCCCTCTCCTCCCGCTCTTCCCAGGTTCCCTTTGGAGGCCCCATCAAAAAAAAGTTTAAAAATCTTCACTTCTCTTAGCCAGTTCTCAAACTGGGACCTGTCCATCCTGATTTCCCATTTCTCCAATTTACTTGCTGCCACCGTACTTACCACCTTGGTATTTAGACTTTGCATCCAGCTTTCCTCATTAGCAGTCATATTTGCTTTGTTGCTAGGTATCTTTGAATTGCTGACAATCTCCCAAAGCAAAGCATTTACTTTTGCAGCTATCTTCCATGCTGGTTGAAATTTGTCTTGAAAAATTCAGTGGTTTCTTTCATTCCAGATGCACCAACAAGTTAACTTGGGGAGCTTCATCCAACATGCTCTCACTCCATTTTTGTTTGATAGCTCTCCTTCGTAAAGATTGTCCCAGTATAAGAAGCAGGCCTAGATACTGTCCGGGATGTGATTATCCTCTCCCCATCACTTCAGCACTTCACTCCAGACAGAGGTAGCAAAAGGGCACTTAAAAAAGAGATGACTGATATTTTCTGAGTCTTCAACACAGAGTGGACAGCGGAAGGGACCAGCAAACCCCCTTTTCTCCAAATTCTCGCCAGTGAGCACTTTCTCATGCATCAGTGTCCAGGAAAACATCTCAATCTTTGGCAGGGTGCTGTAATTCCACAAATTGTTCCAGATTCTTGGGTTGACAGGCACGTTATAGTTGGCAAAAAAACGTTGGTACCCTTCAGTAGTTGAATACTTGCCAGACTTCCTTCCCCAGCCACGTTTGTCTTTTTTAGATTTATTAATTGGAGCGAGACCTGCTAGATGATGTAACAACATGATGCTTTCAGATTTTAATTCGACTGGGCAGTCCGGTAGTGCCCAGCGTGCCCAATTGTTTGGCTCGATAGCCTCCCATTCAGCGATGTCCCAGATCATGACCAGCCCTTTTTCTATCATCCAGGCTTGCAGACGTGGGAGGTGAGGTGGAGGATGGCCCAGTATCACTTCGTGCCAAATGTTAGTCGATTTCCCATTGCTTGGGATAAAAAATAATTCATCTCTGAAGTAAGAAAGTGCTTTTTTGCAGACTTTGTAAATAGGAGAGCCATTCTTGACCACATGATCTCCATCCAGGCACCTGAGCGTTGGCCCGGGGAAGTATTTTCTCTTCAGCACCCTGCTGCTCCAAGAGGATTTGGACTCGAGCAAATTCCATAACAGCTTGGCTCCCATGGCCAAATTTTGGTTTTTTAAGTCTCTGATTTCAAGACCACCCTCCGACCGAGGCAATTATATGGTTTTCCAGCTGACCAAGGCGAATTTTTTGCTCCCCCCATTGTTCCCACCCTGCCAGAGAAAGTTTCTTATCAGGCCTTCAATCTGGTTTAAGATAGTGACCAGAGCGAGGAGAAGGGAGCATTGGTAGAGTAGAAAGCTATTCAATATAGCTTTTATTAACACTACCTTCCCAGCCAGATTGAGCCAGATCATCCCCCAGTTCGTGATTTTCCTTTTGATTTTCTCCACGATGGGATTCCAGGCTGAGCTCTTAGGCTTGGATTTGAAGATAGGTACTCCAAGATAGTTGAAGGACTCCCATGTAACAGCCCCATCCATGTCGAGTATCTGGGAAATATCAAGCATTTCCCTGGGATTTAGGTTCCATCCAAAGATCTGACTTTTCCCTAAACTGATTTTGCTTCCGGAGGCATGACAATAACGATTCATTTCCAGCTTGAAGCGGCGAGCTATAATCTGGCTAGCTCCTCCAAGCAGGATAGTATCATCCGCGAATAGAGCGTGGTTGATGTCTTTAGTGCCTCTATCCATCCTGATGCTTGAGAGCTCCTGATCTTGTCTGTCAGATTCCAGTTGGAGGCTAAGGACAGAGGCCTGGATGGCATAGAGCAAGGGGGATAGCAGGCAGCCTTGCCTCGGACCTCTTGATGCTTGAAAGAAGGGGCCACTTCTACCTTTGACAAGTGGGCCTATCCAAGGCTTGCTGATACAGGCCTTGACCCAAGAGATGAATTCAGGAGCGAAGCCAAATCTCCTCATTACCTAATAGAGAAATGAGTGGCTGACTCTATCGAAAGCGTTGGCTAGATCCAGCTTCACCGCCATTCCCTTGTCTCCATTCTTCTGACTGGAATGTATAGCCTCTTGAACTAAAATTATGTTGTCCCAAACCTTCCTACCTTTGACAAAGCCACCTTGGTTTTCCGGGATGAGATAAGGCAGGACGTATTTTAGTCTATTGGCCAATATCTTTGTGATGATTTTGTAGCCTATGTTACATAGGGATATAGGCCGGAACCTGTCAAAGGATTTAGCTCCCTTTTCTTTGGGTATGAGTGCCAGGAAGGCAGAGTTTGTGCTGCCTCCTATTTTACTGCACCTTTGGGATTTACTGACCATTTTAAGCAAGTCAGTTTTGACAATCTCCCAGCAAATTTTTATGAAATTGGCATTGAAGCCATCAGGACCTAGAGCCCTATCATCCTCCATACTTTCAACAGCCTTCTTGATTTCCTCCAGCGTGATCACCTGCTTCAAGGCGTCGTTGTCTTTATTTTTTATGGCATTAGGCACCAGGTTCAGGAGCTCGACGTCTTCAATTACAGGCTGGGCTGTGTACAAATCCTCAAAATGCTTGGACGCTTCGATTTTAATGTCATCAAAGTTGTTGATTACCTTGTCGTGGGACCGGATCTCGTCCACAGAGTTGAAATTTCACCTAGCTACGGCCTGCTTGTGAAAAAATCCAGTGTTCTTGTCTCCGTCTTTCAGCCACTTACAACGTGATTTTATCCTCCACCACTCAGCTTCTTGCCTGCATGCTGCGTGGAGGTTCGACTGGAGCTTTATCTCTGTCTGAATGTCTGAATTGTTCACCTTTTTTTCTTCCATACCGGCTTGGTAAGACTCTAGCGCAAGGGCAGTCTGGATTTTTTTATAATTGGGAGAGGGAATCAACTTGGCGCAAGACTTTAGCTCTTTCTTCAGCCATCTCAGCTTCTCCTCCCAGATGTAGAAGGGGGACCCAGTTATCGGGGGGGACCAAGAATCTGCTACCATCTTTAGAAACTCAGGTTGAGTGGCCTACATTGGATTGAATCTGAAGGGGATCGGTCCCAAATTTTTGTTCATATCCATCTCAAGAAGAACAAGCTTGTGATCTGATCCTCCAAATGGAAGGGTTTTGGAAGACAGATTTAGTCCCAGGAGGAGGAAGGAGTCCTGGACCAGAAAGCGGTCAAGCCTGGCAACAATGTGCCCGGGACCGGTCCTCTTTTACTCCAAGAATATTTTCCTATGGATGGCTTGATATCCATGAGGTCCCACTCCAAAATGATATCGTCAACAATTTCTCTTATGGGGTCTCTGACCAGGGAGCCCCCTCTTTTTTCATCCTGGCTAAGGATGACATTAAGATCCCCCGCCAGGATTACATTTCCTTGCTGATTACTTCTTTCCTAACGAAGGAGGTTCCAGCAAATTTTTTTATCAGCATAAAAATTGAATATTCTTACCAGAGTATTGGTGTCTTTTTGCCTCAGTATGGTGAGGATCCAATTAGGGCTATACTTGATGTCAACAGCCTCAAATTTCTTGTCATCCCATAGAGTTCCAATGCCTCCGGATGCGACCCTTGAACTAATAGTAGCTTTACCTCTTTTTTTCCAAAATTTAAGACTTGCTTGGAGAAATGCGGCTTCCTCCATCTTGGTCTCTTGGATCAAGAAGATGTCCGGTTGGTAAAGAGAGATTAAATCCATCATAGATTCTTCCTTGCTTTTGCTACCGAGACCTCTGCAGTTCCAGGAGAGGACCTTCATTACTTACTTTTGGAGGTCGTAGGCATCCCTTTCTGGGCATGCCCTTGCTGACGGGTGTTTTGGGTGTTCTTCAATAGCTTTTCCAAGGTTAGCTGGGATCCTTGCAGCTTATCCTTATAAGTAGCTTGTTCCCTTACCTCTTTCTTGGATTTCCTACCTTTAGTTTTAGTCAGTCTTGGAGTGGTAAGTTCTATCTCCCCTTCTTCCTCTTCCTCTTCTTCTGATTCGAATTCTTCCTCTGATTTCCCCTGGGGTTCTCCTTCTTTTGTCATATCAGGACCTTCTTCTTGATCTTCCACTTGCTGATCAGGTGGGCCTACTTCTGATTCTTTACTCTCTTCATTGCTAGATTTCTCAACGGCTTCAGTGGACTCATTCCTTACTTCATTGGGTTCATTTGTCTTGGATGTTTCTTGGGATCCTTCAAGAGGGGGATCTCTAGTTTCTTTGGTACTTTCACCCTTCTTAGAAACTCCACCACCTTGATTTTTGAGTTTGGATCTATTCACCCTTTGCCATCCTTCTGCCTTGTCCTGGTGTGATTCAGGTTTTTTTAGGGCAGTTTCGGATGAAGTGCCCATATTCCTGGCAGCCCCTGCACTTGAAGGGGAGCTGTTCATAGTCGAGATTTTGGAAGTGGGACCAATTCCCTACAGTTAGCTTTATGGCCTCTGGAAATCCTGCTTCGAGGTCCACCTCGACGCATATGCGGGCACAGGCGTATTGGTCCTTTGGGCTCGCCATGTCAATGTATTTCCCCAGGATAGTCCCGATCGCTTGGAGAGATTTAGGGTTCCAGCAGTGCATGAGGAGGTTAGGGAGTCTGACCCAAACTGGCACGGCTTTGGGGATGTTAGCGTCGGGATTGAAGTCCGGGGTCCACCCATTGAGATAGAGGTCTTGCGGCCCCATGAAGTAGGGTCCGTTCCTGAATATTGGATCTTTGTCTTCTTTGGATTCGAAGTCGAACAGAAAGTAACCCCTTCCGACGGAGTATGAAGCTACGTTTTTGGAGATTAGGGGTCTCCAGTTTCTTTGGACCTAACTGTCGGTAGTTTTGGGGGAGGGCCAGAGCCCCATGAATTGCCCGATCAGGGCTCGATCTGCCAGGAAGAGAGCTACCCGCATAGTTTCTTCCTGAGGGAGGGCGACTTCCGGCACATCTTCAATTCTCTTGACAAACTTCGGTGGATCTCTTAGTCTCGATCTCCTGTTCTGAGGGCCAATTAGCCGATCAAAGGCAACAGATCTCGGGTCTTGGGGCGAACACTCCACCCCAGCCATCTGGCTGCTCCAATTTCCAGACACTCAACTCATGGGCCTTACAGCCACGAAATCAGAAAGAGCAGCCTCCTAGCTCGTGGCCCGGCAGGTTCAGCTCTCGTAGGGCCCTACAGACCTCCACAACGGCTCAGTAGCGACCAGCAGCCAGCAGGTCAACCTACTAGCGCAGCCTGCATGCGTTCTCCCGATCCGAGGCAGCATGACGTGAAGATCAGGTTGAACATGAGTAATACACAATGAATTAGTTAAACAAATATTAAATTTCATTTTTTCAGGATTTAATGGCGACAAAGTCCCTTTAATTACCAATCAATTCAATAAGTATTCCAACATACGATACAAGGGCCGGGAAGGATTTTGAACACCTTCTATCAACATCACATGTCCATTCCAAGCCAATTCAAACATAAATTCCATCTCTAAAGGCCATTTACTCTTAATCATGATTAACTAGTAATTAGTGTTCCGATTACGATACTTAGTGCACAATTAACGGTATTTAATATAATTTCATTTGTTTATCACTTAACCATTGTTTATCAAGTATAATGTCTAATCAACACTCGATAACATGTAAATCAAGCCTAATTACCATTTTTCAATTAATTAAACATAGTAATTATGAAAATGATTCCACAAAAACTAGTTAACTAGTCGTTTAATACTAACAACTAGTCTCGCACAAATTCAACACACAACCATGCCAATGCACCAAAAAGTGAACCTACAACCATTATAAACACATTTAAGCATGCACGTATAGAAAACTAAAGTACTTTTGCATATCTGATCCGAGTACATAAATGAAGAATATTTCAAGTTCAATCAGTACAACTAATTAATAAACACTGTGAGGAATTCAATCAAACCAATCGTACCGACCTTTGAGGCACACAAAGGTGATGGTATAGATCTGAAAAATAGCACTCTACACCACAATTAAAGCACCAATAATAGAGCATATGGTTGTACCTTCATCTTTTACCAAAAACAAAGATTTGAATACAAAAACTATTTACCAATTTCATCACAATGCACCTAGCTTCCAATTTAACTTTCCAAATGCCAAAATAAAGAGCTCAAGGAAATCATACTAGGGGTCACTTACAGTCATATGGATGTATGTTTCCACCCTGTTGCAGCTGCAACCTTTTTCCCAATTTTTTTAAAATTTTGGAGCCTCCTTTTTTATTTTATCTAGCCTAGGTTTGTTCGATTTCTTTAAATCTGTCTTGGAAGTCCAGTTTGTTCTATTTAAATTGATCTTTGGGAAGTCGGAGGATTAGTTGCATGTTTTTCCATTGTTTTGGAAGGTAAATGATATGGTATTACTGTTGCCCAGCCGAAGAGTCCTTTGTTTTATTTGAGCACTTAACGTTTGATTTTTCGATGATTTGTTTATCGCTATCGGAAGTTGGTTGAAGAGTGAGCCGAGGCATTAGTCCTCTATGCCACCGACGTTTCGGAAGGCAAATAGTAAACATCCCAATGGACAGTCCTATTTCTCACCGATCCATGGCTTTTATCTCCCTTTGTTTATTTCTCAAACCTTTTGTTTTAGCTATCGATGAATTGGTTTTTTATCCCAATCAGAACGATTTTCGATAGTGGATCGGAGGACTTGTCCTCTACATCGCCAACGTTTCCGAAGGAAGTTGATGAGTAGTCTGAAGGTTAGTCTTTTCGCTCATCAGTTTCGATGCATTAAGGGTTTTTGGTTCCAATCTCCGATGTATAAACATCGCGATGATAGTGCTTGGCATCATTGACACTGTGAAGTTCTTAAGTTTGAAGCTCCGACGCTTAGCGTTAAGAGTCTCCGACACCGATAGATTTAATGTTGTCGCGGATCCATAGTAGTTTGTAAGTCCGTCGTTGTGGCTGTCAACAGAACTATTCTCCCAACGTTTAGTGTTTTCAACTGCCGATCAGGGGGACTTCACTTAGTGAACTTCTCACATATCACGTGTGATCGTGGGATATTAAAGAATACCCTTAATTTCGAGAGATATTGACCCAAACTCTTTTTTATGAAACCCCCTCCCAATACTTAAAACCTCCTCCCCACCCCTTTTTATACCTCAATCCTTATAAACCACCCTACCCATCCCCACCTTAAACCCCTCATCCCCCCAATACCTGCAATATATTGGTTCGATTTTTTATAATTTTAAAACCCACAATATGACCTAACGTGATAGGATATTGGTCAACAAGTGAAGCCCCCGTGCCGCTGATAGGGTTTTCCCGCCGATTCTTTTCCCGAAGGGTTTATATATAGAGGCAGAGCATTATTTTATTATTATCCGTGTTGAAAAATCGCGTTTGCTCCAGTCCTTGTCGATTGAACTGTTTCACATGCCCAGCTGTCCGGATTTCATTCGTTGGCGTGCTACCATGGAGGTTTGGGTCATCCCGTCGACTGCACTATGTTTTTCTAGGTAGGTAAACTACAGCTTTGTCTTTTGATTCTTATTCGTTGATTGGAACCGTGGTTTTCCCTGGGTAGGTTTTTCTCGCTCAGGTTTTTGCGTGAGTTTGCTCGCTTAAAGCTTATTTTTTCTTTGTTGTATACTTGCATAATGTTTTAAGGTCGAGGAATTTAACTGTTACAGTTTGCTTGAGCGAGTTTTTTCTTTTGAGCCCGCATGATTGAGCTGTTATGCACACTTTACTCCTATCTAAAAGATTTAGGGGTTGGTGTAGACAAGCGTTACGTTGTCTACACCACCCATTCTTTGGTTATTCATGGTCGTCTGGGGGGGTTTTAAACTGTTGTATGCATTTACCCTATTTTCATGGGACGACAGAGATTTTCAAGGTTTTGGTCTAGTTAGCGTTTTCTAGATGAGGAACCACAGTATAGGGTCTAGTGTTTTGAGGTTCAGCAGTAGCAGCAATGTGTTCCATGCTTTTATTGAAGGAGTAAGATTATTTCGAAGGTGGTTCGTATTAAAATGAAGAGTCTGTTCTACCGGGATTGTGATTTTAGTTATAGATAGTGGACTTAGAAGATTTTTAAGACACAACCCACAGGATTTTATTTTTGCCTTGTCATGTTTCTTTTCATGCATTAATACTGTGTATATTTCACTTTCAGAATGTATATGGAAGAGGTAAATAGATTGATACAATTTTTTGGTATTATTGTTTCACTTAATAAAAGCTAAAGGGTCTAAGAATATGCTATGTTTATGACAGGGTGATTGCTGCAGAGGAGATATGTCTAAAAGACAAAAGAAGAAGGCTCCAGTTGCTGAAGGAGAACCAGAGGTTTAGATCATTACCAGGGTTGAATACATATATGAAGATACCAAAGCTACCATTGGGGTCGAACCGGATTATAAATGGGGGGAAATATACAGGATGATTGTAAATCAGAATGTGCCTGATGCAGGATTCGAAGAGCTGACTATTTATGCAAACATCGAGAAATCAGATCTTATGAAGGTAGCCACAAAGACCTGAGTTGTTCCCGTGCTTAGAGGCGATCGGTTGGATTCTACCTAGGGTAGATGTAACTACGATGATCCTTGAAAATACTGCTAAATAGGGCTACGCTGCATACAACCCTGTTTATGTCTCCATGGCATATCATTTGCCTCCTGCTCAGATTTACTTAACAGAAAGCTGGTTGAAAGAGACAGATATGGGCCTGGTATAAACAGTTCAAAGAATGATGATACCAGGGAAGAACTTTTGAACCAGGCCTTCAGGAGAATATGATACATCTACTCTCCAGACTCCCTATATATTTATTGCACTGATGCTGAATAGGATTTTTGGGAGAGCTCACAGAAAAAGCTTCAAATTAGGATGGATACCAATTATCTTCTATCTGGCCGCTCAAGGAACGATATTCAATTGAGCAAACATAGTGTCCAATAGCCTCTCAGCATGCATATCTTCAGCTTTGGGAGGGGTGTCATAGAAGAAATCAGATTTCTACATGAGCTCTATCCTAGTTGACTGTATATTATGTACCCAGTCTTTTCCAGCCTTGAGGTGTAATTGGGATAGGGACAGGACCCCGGTATACACTGCATATAAATTATTTTGGGCACACAAATACTATAGCTATTACAGAGAAATATGTGAACACTTCATCATGCCTTTGTACACTCTAATTTTCCTGACCGAATGCAACTGCATGTCTGAAGAGGCGTTCAAAGTCATTGAGGAATATGGAGACTATTATTTAACTGAGGAAGGAATGTATATCAGAATGTATGGTGGCTCCAGGGCACCTTCTCTACTCCCTAAATATGCCACTGATTATGTGCTACATAAAGAGGCAGTTAGGCAGGTATATATTGATGGTGTGGGGAGTTTCTTGTTCAAGCATAAAAAGGAAGCATATCCTACCATACCTTTCTGGCTAGGGAGTTATAACTTTTCAAAGGTAAAAAAAACTGCAGAATTTGTGCAGGAGCTGGAGCACTTCCGTTTTGGTGAAATGAACTTTCACAGGAATGACTCTCGGAATAAGGTAGCAGATCACTACAAAGAGGCAAGCATTCATTTTGAGTACACCAACTTCTGGGACAAGGACGAGGAAACATTCAGTAGTGCAAAGAACATGACTGCCCTAAAGAAGAGATTTAAATAGAAAATCACTACTGTGGGCGGAAAAGGCAAAACTGCACAGAAGACTAAGACAATAGAAGAAGAAGAGGCCAAAAAGAGGGAAGAAGATGCTAGAAGGCTAGCACAAGAGGCAGAGAGTTGGCTGAAGAATGAAGAAGAAGAAAGAAAGAGAGTTGCAGAGGAAGCATCAAAGAAGGAAGAGGAGGAGAGAAAAAGAAATGAAGAAGCATAGATAAAGAAAAGACAAGAAGAAAGTGAAGGTCTGAGATTAACAGGATCTCAAAAAGACCAACAGACTACTGAGCAGATGGATACACAGGGGGGACATGATCATACAGATCAAGGGCATGGGAAGGGTGTGGGATGTTCCAGATGTTACTTATACTATTCTTGAATTTGGATATTTTAATGTGGGTAATATAGAAGCATTCCTTAAGCTCCCAAGGATATGGAACATAAATGTGTATTTCTCAATGTTGGTTACAATGAAATTATCCATGGATTTTGTTGTGAAGGTGACTTAATTGGGGCGAGGAGGATTTTTGGGGACATGGGTTGGGAAGGTTTAGTCTACAATATTTATAGTTATAGCAATGGTATTGATGGGTACTACACAATTTGTGACCTTACAAATGCATTTATTCTTCTTAATGAAATGTTATTGTGAAATATTTGAAGCTCAACAAATTTACCTATAGCTCACTCCTTAATGGTTTGTGTAAAGCTAGGTAAATGTATGATCTCTCAAGCTTTTCAAGGAATTGACAAATTTGAGGCTTATCTTTGACTGCATTATGTACAATATTATGATTGATGCTCATTTCCAATAAGGAAACATGCAGGGAACCTTAAATTTTTAAATGAGATGGTTGGAACAAACATAATTCCAAACATTCAATTATATGAGTTTGATTGTTGGGTATTGTAAAAAAAGGAAACTTGCATAAGGCATTAAAGCTTTATGCCAATTTGGTTGGCTAAGGTATTGTTCATGATATTGTTACTTACAATGCAATTATTAGTGGACTTTGTCATGAAGGCGAAGGCGTTTTTCTACCACGGGTTATGTTTGTAAAACAATGTACACCTTTTTCGTCGTCACTCTATCTACTATGTACTCGCCACGCATCGGAGAAAATTGATTTTTTTTGCTCAATTAAACAGTGCCACGTGTTTGGTTTTTTCTATGTTGTTGAAATTTCCACCATAAATAAGAAAAAAAATAACTTATATATGAAATGGTGGAACATAATATTGTCCTTAATGCATTTACTTACAAGGTAATAATTTATGAAAGCTTTAAAATTTGCAAAGTGCAGGAGCTCGAAATATTCCTCATAGCAATGCTAAAGGGGAGATTTATTTCTAGAATCATTTTTTTCAATATTTTGATTGTGAAACACATCAAAGAGGGAAACATCAAAGAAATTTTCAAGTTATACTCTAGAATAGAAAGACAAGGGCTTGTCCTTGACATTGTAGCTTTCACCAATGTCATGGAAAAGCTATACAAGATAGGTAAGTGAAAAAAGAGATTATGCATAGCGTGGTTATTTATAGGACCCTCGTTGCTCCATTTTACATAACAAGACAAAAATAACAAGGATTTAGCTCTTAAATTATGTCAATATGGTGGAAAGAGGTCTTTTGTTGGATATCATAACTTACACCATCTTAATGAACTTTTACTACAAGACAAGTCATTTACAAGATGCCCTTGGTTTACTCCATGAAATGGAAGAAAGAAGAATTTTGTCGGATGTCATAACATATACTATCTTAATGAACTTTTACACTAAGACAATTCATTGCCAGTATGCCCTTGGTTTACTCCTTGAACTGGGAGAAAAAGGAATCTTGTTGGATGCCATATCTTGATAGTAATTTAATAGATGAATATTGCAAAGCAAGTTGCCTCCATGATGCTCTAAAACTGTTCAATAAAATGGTATGAAAATGAATCTTGCTTGTTGTTGTCACTTACACAATTTTTATTACTCCATATTGCAATAAATGGTTTTAATGCTACATAATGAAATGTTTAAAAATGGGATAGTACCCAATTTTGTTATTCACTCAACATTATTAAAGCATGAATGTTGTAAGGCCCATAAGCTGCATGAAGTGGATACGTTGTGGATGAAAATGGAAAATTGGAGTTTTGTATGAAATATTAAATATGGAGCATGAGCATGATAGGTGTTGGCATTGGAATAGTAGATATCTCCTTTTCTATAAATATTGTTTGGTGGAAACCTCATAGTTTAATGTGGAAATAAAAGCAAGATAGATGGGATGTGTTCAAGCCTAACCCGAGTCAATAGATCTGACAGAATTCAGGCTAAAAGACAGTTTTATGTTGTCGTAATGATAGCTCGGATGGTTTTGGTTGCCTAATTCTTACATAGGAGTACTATACTATCTACCTTGTAAGTTATGATTGCCTCTTATAGAATATGACACGACATGGCTGACCTTACCTTGCCCAATAGAGCGAGACAGAAAAATAAATTAAATTAAAGATATTGTATAGTATCTGGACTGTCAAACACAGAGGCAAAAACCAAATGCATGGGCGATGGATTTGAAGGATTCCATGAGCATAACAGACCTTACCTTACCTAACGGAGTTTGACAAAAATATATATGAAATAAGATAGTGTACAATATATGGACTGTCAAACACAGAGGAAAAAACCAAAGGCATGGGTGATGGACTCAAAGGATTCCATGAGAGTAACAAAATGTCACCGTCTCCGGTGTCGAGCTATAGTATAATACCATTTATGTAAATGATACACTCAGTTGCTACAATACAATTGAGCAAAAACATCCCTACATCACAAATACCCAAAACCAAGAGTATGATGTGACATTACTAACCTTACCTTGCCTAGCACAATGGGACAAGAAAAAAATTAAATAAAATATATTCTACCGTATCTGGGCTGTCAAACACACCGAAAAGAACCAAAGGCATGGGTGATGGATTAGAAGGAGTCCATGAGAGTAACAAAATCTCACTATCTTTAGTGCCGAGGTATAGACGAATACCATATCTTTACATGATACACTCCGTTGCTACAATATTGCTAAGCAAAAACAACCCTTTATCGCAAATACCCAAAAGAGGAACACAGAAATTGAAGCCCTTCCAACATATCAAACAAATCTAAAACACCATGGAAGTTCAAAACCTCACATACCTAGGAATGCAACAACAAGGAAAGTAGTAGCAACCCTGTAGACGATAGCAATGAACACAATCCAGCAGCCAATTTCTTGACCCGTTATAGAGAAGGATGGAAATGGAAGTCACAACAAAAGACACCAACTAAGTAGAAACCATGTCGCAACACGCTAGCCAAAAAATCCGAGAGAACATGACGGAAACACTGCTCACCAACAACACACTGCAAGCTACATAGGTGCAGAACTAGGAACAAAATGGCACATGTGCGAGATCACCGCTTCCCACAAACAAAACATTGAAGAACAAACATCCAATTCTTGACACACACTGCTGAAGCATAAACAAAATTGGAAGCCATAATTGCTAAAAGATAAACCAGTGTTTCGTTGAAAGGTGACCTTGCAACCCCAAGAAAAAACAATAGCCATTAATTACCTGCACAAAATTCATTGCATCGGTTAGTTGCAATAAAAAAGACCATTAAATCCGACTTGTAACAAATAAATACACACCCAACATAATTGACCTGCTTCAACCCACGCTCTCGATCCATAGCGGAACCAAAATCCAATACAGTCCTTTCACCATAGTAAAAACCTGTGGCAGAATAAACGGAAGGTTTGTCGTGCAACCTCCAAGAATGAACATACATCGTCTCCAGGTTTTCTACGTTGGGCCCTGGCTCGAATCCTCCAGGAAAACACAAACCGAATGACATGTGTCCTACTCATGGCACGAGAACCCTCGCGAAGCCACCTGGAACCTGACATAGAAAATAGAAAAGCCAAATTAATGAAGGATTACATAATACCGCCGCCAACACCCAGGAGGGGACTCTCGAGGTGTGACATCAGCTCCTTCTAACCAATAATCCGCTGACAAAAAAACAAACTAAATAAAAAATTATATCATGATATTGCATAAACAAAGGTCTACAACACAAAAAATATTTAAACCTCATGAAACATAAATGTCCTCCATTAGGGACATAAAAAATGTATAGAATTTGTCAGATGAAATATGTAATTGTCCTCATAATATATTAAAGTATTAAGTAATCGTCCTCAAATTAAAACATGACATGGAAAGTAACAACAAAAACTATTTTAAAATAAACAAAAGTCAGCGATAACATGTGAAAGTTGTCAAAAGCACTTTTAGAAAAATGCATATTAAATGTATTTTTATGTTCTAAAAATAAATCATTCACTTTTAAAAAATTGCATATTAAATGTATTTTTGTTTTTTAAAATAAATCCACATTCTTAGATATTTATGTCCTACTCTTTGACAAATTAAAAAATGGAAGGGAAGAAATTTTAAAAAACTGTAATTTATTTTTTGAGTTTCAAAAAAATAAATTTAATGTTTGCTTTTTGAAAATATTGGAAAAATATATAGCATGAAATTTAACTAATATCAAGTCAAAGCATTTTTACTTACAAATGAAAAGTATATTAAGTGCTTTGACGGGACTAATAACTTAAAGTTGCATGAATTGTTTTCAAAAATAATTTAATGAAAACAAAACTTGATCTTAAGACCTTAATAAAGTAAATCTCAATCAAGAGAGCACTTGCCTAAAGTGAAGAGATCGGATCAAAAATAATTTAATGAAAACAAAACTTGATCTTAAGACCTTAATAAAGTAAATCTCAATCAAGAGAGCACTTGCCTATAAAGTGAAGAGATCAAATCATGTTCATGAAGAGAACTATTCTTGTTCACTATTGAAAAAATATATATAAACCTTTTACTATATGATTTTTTTGCACGTGGTTCACAGCCTCTAGAATAAAGGTCAAGGCTCACTACATCCATAGTAATAATTTTAGGGGGTACTTGAAGGGACCTTTCCCCTATCAGCTCCAGTTTTGGGAGCCTAACCCTGAAGGCCCCAGAGAGTTGGATTAGTGAGAATTAAACCTCCGACCTCAATATTAAATGTCTTTGGATTTGAACTCCAACCAACTGAGTTACCCCTCGAGGCTACCTTTTACTCTATGATATTAACAAATGTATGTATATATTACCTTTAAAAAGAGAGGCATTATACCAATTTCTTACATATTTTATCGAAATAAAGTATATAAGTAAGGGTTAGATTATTAATGCAAGCAAAGGTTTCATCTCAAAATAATGATTTATTCAAGATAAGGATTGATACAATGCATGCATTAAAAAGGAATTGTTGAATATTTTTCACATGAACCATTGATGATTTGAGAGTTCATATAAAAGAGAAGATTAAACTAGAGACAAAATGAAATTAGATAGTTTGACAGGGTATGGAAAAGACTCAATTAACCAGGTGGATATTGGTCAACTTGACCAATATAATGATGTGGGATGTCCTTTGTACTATTTGGTTATTGCTAGGTTGTTTCTCAAGGGACTAGCCACCCCTTGATGATGTCACCTGCACCTAACCCTTAGGGGCCCAGTATTGAGGACCATATGATCACATCATCAGTTTGGATCTTCTCCTCACACATTGATGATAAAGAAATATATATATATACCTTGAGAGAGAGAAAATATTAAAGTCCTTTCCTTAACCGTAACTATGTTGTTGTCTTCCTTTTGCTTGGCCATGACCTTATATTGAACTGATAAAGGATGGATGTAGTCTATTTGGGGGTTTCTTCCTATTTGGATAATACATACATAGACTATGATTTGTTTTGTATGCCTTTTGGCTCGCACATGACTGTGGTTATCTTCTCCTAACAGGCCGTGACTTTTTTAATACTTTTTGGACTGGGTTGTCTCTATTCTGGCTGGGCCATGTCTGTACATAATATCTCCTAGCTTGTCCATGGACTGTGGTTCCCTATCCTGTACTCTTTTGGATATAGCTTTGTTTTTAGATCTATTATGCATTAAAGTATAAATTTTATTGTTTTCACTATATTAACCCTTACTTCACTCAGACTTTAATACGTGCTTTCCACAGCCACCTCCTTCAATTGAGATGAAAAGACAACTTTAGAAACTTTAGCGTTGACAAAGCCTCGATTAACCAGGTGGATCTAGGTCAAATTGACCAAGATAATGATGTGTGATGTCCTCTCTCATATTTGGTAATTTCTAGCTTGTTTCTCAAGGGACTGGCCACCCCTTGATGATGTCACCTGCACCTACCCCTTAGGGGCATTATTGAGGACCAAAGGATCACATCATCAGTTTGGATCTTCTCCTTATACAGTGATATATATATATGTACATTGAGAGAGAGAAAAGATTAAATTCCTTGGTTTTGTTGGACCTTGGTCCTAATGCCCTTATTTTGTGTACCTCAATATGATGACTTTTATTATGTTTCTTTATTGTTATTGACAATATGACCTTTAGCACCCTATTCTAAGTCAACCTAATCTTATTTTTATTTTATTGGTAACTATCCTAAAACTTAGGGGTTCCCTAAGAGACTTTTCTAGAAGTCTTGTCAAGATTATAAATTTAGTTTTCACTTCTCCATTTTTATGTGGCATCTAGACAAGAGAGAAAATCAGATATGTTTCTTTGTCTACTTTATAATTTGTTGCTACTATTTTTCTTTATGAGCTTGTTGTTGCTTAACGCCTAGGGTTATTGTTGATTTGGCTTGACGTCTAGGTTTCTTGTTGATCTTGGAGTGGGACATTACTCTCCTGCTGATTTTTTTAGCAGGCCATGACCTCTTTACCTTCTACCTGGGCTTATTGTAAGGCTGGTTGTGACTCCTATTTTTCGAATGCTTATGCATGCCTATGTATGGGCCTGCTAAACTCGATTCGTGCCTTTTAGTGACTTTCCAGTTATTGGGCCTGCTAAACTTGATTTTTTTTAATTTAGATATGTGAATCTTGTGACCTTCCGTTTACAACTTCTCATCTTAATTGTGCGGGACCAATTGCTCTAGCCCGCATGGGAAATACAACTTATAACTAAAATAATTAAGTCCATGATTTTGAACCAAAAAAAGATTAAGGTACAAATTTAGGTTTACACAATCTTTAAACTTTTGTCGATATAGTTTCTTGGTTTTAATTTCCTCTTTCCATCCATTTCACCCTCCAACAACAACCTATTGGGTACTTTTGCACCTTCTTGGGGCAATTGCTAGTAATTATAATTTTAGAAAATATATTTATTTGAGTTTCTATTGGTTTGTAATGGTCGACGTCAGCCTCGAGATTAAGTGAAGTAGTGTTCACTCACCACCTATACACCATGACTTTTGCGAGGTTAATGAACACTCGGATTTTGAGCTTCGTTTCGGATTTATGAGTAGGGACTGTAAGGACTCCTCGTGTATAATGTGATGGGGCCTGAGGTGCTGTAATTTTTAATGTTATTTTTATAAACATTTATTAGCCTCTACGGATGAGGGATTGCTTAGGACCAGGGTTGGAATTTCAAATGACGGACACCCGTCAAAATTGTCGGTAACAAACAAAATATGAAACCTTTTCTGTATTCTAAGCTAGATTTTGACGGTCTTGGCAAAATCTTAGCTGTATTTGACGGGTAAATTGACCCATGAAGGGCATTTACCTGTCAAATTGACCCATGAAGGGCATTTACCTGTCAAATTCCATCCCTGCTTAGGACATACTACCAATCGTCTAAGACTTGATATCTACCGAATATGATATTTATTAGCCTTTGTAGTTTAATAAAAATTTAAGACTTGATATCAACCGAATATGATCTCAATCTCAAAGATAAAAGAAATTAAATGCAATCGATAACTAGTAGCTTTGCTAAAAACATCTCCGTTAAATTTGTGAAGTAGTTATGTTTCATATGGAGTGGTATTACAGGCTCGACTAACACGACCATTGTTCAAGGACTGCAAAAATTTGCAGGCACGACAATTGTTCAAGCATAGAAAAAACTTTGCTTCTCAAATTTATTTGGGAAAGTACATTTTTGAATCCATTTTGTAATATTCATGCTCAATCCTTTTACCCTCAATGTTGACAATTGTTCAAGCATAGAAAAAACTTTGCTTTTCAAATTTATTTGGGAAAGTACATTTTTTAATCCATTTTGTAATGCTCATGCTCAATCCTTTTACCCTCAATGTTGCAGGTCAAAAAGGTAGGGGAAGATAAGGTTTAATTATCTAACCACAATATCTTCATCATTGTGTAGTGAAAACTCTATGTAGAATATAGTGGAGATTTGATGCTTTGTTATAGTACACTAATCTCAAAAGAATGTAAGTTACATATCAAATTTAAAAAATAGGGTCCGAGTATTTTAAATGTTTTTTTTGTAGACATAGCTGTAAAAAGTAAGCATGGGCACTACAAAAGTGGAGAGGCAAGGTATTGATGAAGTAAAATTATGCCCCTCATAGCTAATAAATATGACTCTACTTTTAAGGTGAGGATTGTCTGATCTTAGGGCAGAATGAAGGGCTAACAAGTAGTTCTAGTAATCGATGCAACACTATGAAACTAGTGCTCCACCAAATTCAATAGGCGCCCTCATAATGTTCTCTAAAGAGGCCACTAAGTTATCTTTTATTAATTCATATCAAGCTATGCAGAAGTTCCAAGGGACTTCTTCAGATACAAATGTTGAGTTAGATATCAACCAGAGTCAAATAGTCTATAGTTCGTTGGGATTTAGCTTTTCACATTAAACAATTTTTAAACAATTTCTGATGATGACGAATATTGGATTTGAGTTAAAATTTGTTTTAGGCCATCATGTCATCGAGCCAAGCAAATTTCTAAGTGGCAACATAGTTGGATGTCAACAACGGGATGTACAAAGTGGACCATAAGAACAAGATGACTATCATGTAAAACACCTTATTTTATAAAATGATTTGAATAAATGAGAATTTGTGCACATAAGAAACATTTTTTCTTAAATTGTTGTGTCTAGTTCTTTTCTATAAATAATATCATGAACGTTTGCAATACTCAGCTAACCATTAATGTTGAATGTTGTTTCTTTGTTTTTCCATACCTTGACCTCAATTGATCTCTCAAGAACATCATTCCTTTGAAACCGATTTCATGTTGAAAGATGGGCTATGATGGATCCACACCTTGAACTCTCAAGAACATGATTGATTTGAAACTAATTTCACGTTCAAAGATTGGGGTTAGGATTAAATGAGACTGATTTTGCATTGAAAGATGGGGTTGTCATGGATCCCTAGTTTCATCGAAGCACATAATTATCACTAACATTATTTTATATATATGGGTTGGATTGGAGTTCAAGTGGCCACAAATTTATAGTTGGTTTCTTGTATGGACTAGATGTCGCCTAATCCCTCCACGCCCCAACTGGTGATGTGAAATATGAACAAAATACTATTTGTTTGTGAATTACAAAGTGTTTATTTGTATTAAGGTAATAGTGACAAGCTCATGGGGTGGAGGGGGGCAGTGTAAGTGGTAAAGTTGAAATGTTGTAAATGGAAGGTCTTGTGTTCAAATCCCACCAAACTTACCCATGCGCCATGGTTCGAGCCTTCTGGATGCACCTAGGGGTATAGTGGCAGCGAGATTGGATCCCTGGGAGTACCCAGCCCATCCCCAATTACCGATTCCCTTAGTTACTTAGTTATATGTATTACTTCAATTCTTTAGATATGTCAAACATTCCCTAATAATTTTTTGCTAACTTGTATGGGTTGTCTTGCCTAGTTTTTTTAGATTATTCATTCCATGTGCCTTGATTTGATTTCTACTTAAATCGAAGTTGTTATCCCCTGAGATGAGTGATACCAGTCTAGTAATGATGAGCCAAATGGTAATCATGCCGAATATCAAATGCCATCAACAGATCATGGGGCGTCAACAAAGTAATGTATACTTGAAATATAGATAGAGAACATTGTACAATATTAACTCCCCATATAGCCAATCCAAACAAAATGCCATGTCAATGAATTCATTTACTCCACGGTATATTGTATACGATAGCCTACAAACTGCATGGATGTTAATGAAGTTCACCTCCAAGATCACGGGACTTAATTTATCTTTACCATAAATATGGAACTAACATAGTAATCTCAACACAACAGTTTGTTATTTATTGTGATTTAGTGTCTCATGAAAGAAACTATCTATGTGAAGGAGGACAACTAAGCTCGAAAGAAGAAAGAGCAAAAACGCTTAGTGGATCCATTTTTAATGCCTTTTACAATCGATTAGATGGGCTTCAATAGTCACATAGCCCAAATAAATCTCTTTATGGTGACCAAGACCCTAGTTCCTGCTAGAAAGATCACCTTTTGTTGTTAATGGATGAACAAGTGTTTTGCTTGGACAATGATAAGAGCGTTGTTCTTGTGAAGATTCCATGTGAAATATTCTCCCCAATTGTGATATTTTATTACTAAAATATCCTTCTTCAATCAAATTTAAGAAATAATGAACAATAATTGGGTTATTGAAATTCGATTTGTTTTTCAGCGTTGGTGTGTACCAAATCCAATTTTTATTTGGTATTTTTATATTATTTTAATCAAAGGAATAAACGAAACTAACATGCTCACCATTATCATACACTCCATCCACATTAAACTTGACGACAAGGTCTGTAATGTTTGTAGAAATTCCTCAAGATTTGACATGATCTTCACACTATTACTTCCTCATCCTCATCTCAAAACTATTATAATTTCTGCTAGTATGGTATTTCTAAAATCCACATCGCTTTCGGTACATAGATAAATGTAGGAATTAATTCACTTTACATGTGATTCGCTCTCGATTTGAGTTTTGGATTTGTAAAACTCAAATTAATATTTTTAATATTAATAATTCTTTGTCATTTATTTCCCTATATTGATTTGTTTATGTGAAAGTCGTAATTCTTTCACTAGAATCTAATTAAATACCTACAAATAAAATAAATTATATTTTTTCTTGTATATATAAGAACAACAATGTTTCAATATAATCAAACAAAATTATTAAGATAAAATAAATTACAAGACTCATTAATTTACTTCTAAACTTGCAACACTAGACTTAGTAGTTTACTTCTAAATTTACAACACTATTCCAACTCACTAATTTACTTCTAAACTTGTTATATATATATCAAAGTTAGTTCATTGCAAGTAGCTTGCGTGGTTGGGAGATTTGGTTATTACCCTCTCCACNCATGGGGCGTAGAATAAACAATGGATGGGTGTATTGTTAAGGCACTCATTGCGTAATGTCACTGGTTCGAAACTCTGTGGGCGCTTGCTTACAAAAATATGTGCGTGTGTGTGCGCGCGTGTGTGTAAGCTCACATGAGTGCCTTTATACATATATTCATTGTATATTCTACGCTTTGTAAACCCATATTAAATATTTCAAATAACAATATATGTTTTCATCTATTTATTATTTAATTATTGTTTATCAATCTTTTTTAATGAGGAAAGTACTATGTTGCTTTGCTGCAAATTCCACTTGTTTTCATGTAAAACACCATCAATACCACGTGGTTAACTACATGGTACTGTGGAAACATCCTATTTGAACCACAACTTGATCATAAGGAAAGGGGAAGAATTTATATGATAGACATGGCAGTACCCCTCAAACCACATCTCCTCACTAAGAAGAAATTCTCAAGGTCTAAGCGAACAACCATAGCAAATGCAATAATACAAGTGACATCTTTCATATTTCTATGCTTTTGCTCACTTTAAGGATGTACACATATTCCACTTCGCTAATTATTTACAGGAGAATACTTCAATGTTGATAAATATTTTTAATTATGATCTTTATTTTTATAAATTTGTGTAGACCTTGATGTTGTTTTTTATATATAAAAAAATCCATACACCAATTCACAATTTAGTTATGGTCATTCAATGTAGTTATATTATAATTTAAAAATTAAATTATTATTATAAATATCTTATCGACAACATAAAAAAATTAAAACACTATCATAATATAAAGTTAATTTGATTTCAATTTAAAACATATCCCAAAAATAAAGTGTGATGGAGATAGGTTTAATGTCAAATTCAATAGCCAATTTGTTTAATACAATGGCAAAATGACATACACAATAAATAATGCAACTACAAAATAAATGTATACAACTTTATAGGCCTTTGTTTGTTTCTTTTAATAGAGTTATTTCACATCAAATGAAATGAAAAATGAGTGGGTAAATAAATAGATTACTAATTCATGAAGCCCCTGTTTATAATTATTTTCAATGGTTATTGGGTACTATTTGTTAAACATTAATTTTTAATTGAAGTTTAATTCTCTAGATCAAACAACATCATATCATATGAATAATAATAAGTGGGTAAATAAAGAGATTATCAATTCGTAGGGTCTTTGTTTTTTTAGTATTTTCATTTAGTCATAATCAATATTTGGTATCATTAGTTTAATATGTGCTCTTGAATTTAAGGTTTATTCTCTCAATCAAACTATACATTATTAAGATTTATTTTCACAAATTAAATAATAAATTGTTAGATATTTTAAAATTGTTGTTATTTATTTTCTTTTTTAGTAAAATATTTTAACTTTTTTTTAGTTTACATGTTTTTTTCAAGTTTGATACTCTTATGTATATGGGGTAATTAAATATGATTTGTGGGGCTGGAGAATTATGTGCTCTCAAGCTTCTTCTTAGGCTGACTCGGAAGAATAATTTGGATAAAATTCAAGTTTTTGGGAATTCCCAGTTAGTTATAAACTGGGCATCTGGGAACGAAACTATAAAGCAGATGCATTGGCTAAAGCAGGTGGAAGCATTCTTGAAGGATCTTGGAGTATTTGTGAACAGAGAGGCAAAGACAATGTGGAAACCTTTCAGGTTTTCTAACTTTTGAAGCTCAGGTTCATATGGTACCGTGAGCTGTCTTGATTTGCAGTTTATGAGTATGACTGGTTTTTTGCTGATGGCTATATGCCTTTTGATTTTTTTCTCTGATAGTTCTTGTGAATACCTTGCTGGTATGAAACTATGGTGATAGTAATGCTTGGGCATTTGTGGTTTAAACTGATGTGATCAACTTTTTCTGTTTTTTTTGGCTCCACCCTTGATATATGATGCATTGGCTGAAAAATAATATGCTTCATCTTGTCCCTCTGGTGATTTTCAAGCAAATATACCGAGAGCATGACATGCTGGCTGATGGCCTCTTAATAGGCGCTGAAATGGATATGGAACTTTCTTCGAAACACTGGATGGCATGGTTAAAACATGGCCAATTTATTAGCTGCTGAATTTTTTCTCAGCATTTGAAATTTCAGTTATTGAGGTTATGCTTTATCATTCATGTTGAGACTACTTCAGCCAGCTAGTTTTTCTCTGGTCTGTCTGCTTGAGATCACCTCCGATTCACAGTTTTTCTGACCTGATTAGATCACGAATGATGAAAAAAGTCTGCTATGATCAGACTTATTTTTCTGCTGGCTGGCTGTTAATACAAGCTTGATCTTTGATTTGTTTTTGTCTATCTGCTGAAAAGTAATGGTACATTATGCTCTTCATGAGGCAATTATCTGTATGTAATGGCAACGTTATA